>CAUYON010185726.1:0-25019 GCA_963573935.1 Arctocebus calabarensis
CATACACCTAAGGAGGAGATGCGGAAAGACCGGGAGAGAAACGGAGAGAGCTTCTCTCTCCCCACTAGAATTCTCTCCCTCTACCAGGAGCCTTAGTGTTTTCTGTATTCTTTTCTGTGAATAAATTCTGTCTTACCACTAGGGGGTGAAGGGGAAATAATGTAATGAAGAACAATAAAATACATGTTAATTGAGATTAAAAAAAAAAAGATACTAAAAATACATTGAGTAGACTTCTGAGAGATACAATATGATGAAATCAGTTGAAAAGGCTAAACTACCATAAAAATGGTTATAATAGGTTCAAGACACAAACCTCATTAAACACAAAAATATTCACTAGCTCCCTTTCTATATATATGGTAACAGTATCAAACAGTTCCTAACATAAGAATAATCCAGCAACTTAAAAATTAACTCAATGTAGCAATGCTTACTACTAGAAGTGAAGAACTTTAGAAAACAACCAAGTTTACAATGAGGAAAGGAAAGGAAGTCTCGGGAAGTGAAAACTTGGCATAATGTACAACTGGTCAATAGTAGCACAGCTAAGACTAGAATCCATGCATCCAGCCTATTCTTAGGCCACCTGCCTTACAGATGAATGAATTTAAAACATTTACGCAGTAACCAGAGGTGCACAATCACCAGACAAACAGATTACCAAAGATAAGCACACTGTGAATTTGACAACTTATTAAAAGTTTTCAGACATTATTAGGATCCTTTCATCAAAAAAGCAATCAATAAGAAGGGTAATTTTCTTTTTTTGGCTTTAAATTTTTGCTTTTAAAATTTTTAACTAATTTTCCTAAAATAACGTATTAACCTGTTAACATCTAACTATTTCCTTCTATATCCCCTGGATCTACGAGTGTCTTGTCATAGCTTGTCATTGTAGCTAAAATAGTTGCTTACCTCCTGTAAACAGGGAAGACACTGGTCAGGCCAGATGAGGCGCTAATGGACCAGACTAAGGCACTAATGACATCCATCTTCCAAACTGCATGGTAGCTGGATTTTTTGGCATAATAAAATTGACCATACAGTTTGAAATTAAATATCAGTCAAATACAAATTCTAGAAAAAGTTCAAGTTCTGCTAAATAATTTGTGAGTATTCTCAATATTCCTACTAAAGATTAAATATCCCTAATTGTTCGAGAAAAAAATTCAGTGCAAAAGTATATATGTACTTATAATGATGTTTACAGTGGTTAAAGAACAGAAAACAATTGAATCTCTAAGGGAATAATCCAATAACCTCTGAAACATCCACTCTGTATATTCTACAGATTATCATACAGCAATTAAAAAGTTAATCTCTACTACATCAATTACACAAGGAATGTTATGTAGTAAATGTGAAAAAAGTATATCTTGGAGAATTATGTATAAACAATGACCCCTAAACTCCTCAGTGTGTATGTGTGTGTTTCAATATTCTTTATATAAGCACAGAAAAAGATATAGAAGGGAGCATACACAAGGTATAAACAGTGGTATACTGTTCCTATAAAGCCAGTATTTTTCAACCTTTTTAATCTCAAGGCATACTTGAACCTATAGTTAAAACTTCCATAGAATACTTAAATTATGTTGAACAACAACAACAAAAAAAGAGTAAAAAAAAAAAAAAGAAAGAAATACATTCACTGTGCTTTTAACTTCTCTAGAAAATAATTTAATTAATGATCATTAAAAATTTTTACGGAACACCTAAGACCCTCCCCAGTTCAAGTGTGCTGTGAGATTTAAAAAAAGTTGAAAAACACTGATAGAGAGGCTATTAACACTGTGTGTTTAAGCATCAAGGAGGAAAAGAGGAGGAGGAAAGTATTGACATTCTCTTTATTAATCCTGAGGTTACAAGCAATTCTTCCAAACAAGGTAACAGATCTATTCTGTTAGACAGGGACCCAAAACTAAGACTGAGCTGCCTTAAGCTGATACAAAAGCCTTAGAGTTCCAGTGTGATAGGAATATTTACTAAGATCTTCTAATTTTCATTTCATTCCAACGATACAGATACCCAACTTAAAAAAGAAAAAAAAAAAGACAAGACAGCTATTTCACATTCATAGCATTCTTTTAAGTAAGCTACTCTTCTCTAAAATAAGAAAGGTTTTTTTTCCAAAAAATAATTTTTTAAAGAAATCATGAGCCCTGCACATGTCAAAGCAGGGGAGGGAGAGCAATGATGTGATATACAGAACAAGTAAAACTTTGTTCATCAGTAGCAGGAGTCTTCAAAAATCTTGGTGTTTTCAATACTTTCTCATGGACAGTATGGGGTGAAATAGTTTGAAAAAGGATATATTTTAATACTATAAATACTAAATGTTCACAGATGTTATTTCTACTTAATAAACTACAGCTTCTCATATGAGTCTCTTGAAGGCCCACAGCTTCAAATGCAGACTTTTAGGTGTCGTTCTCCATGTCAAATGGCAACCAGTAGTCACACCAACTGTCAGTTTGACAAGTACTCTCTTAGCATTCACGGATAAAGTGCACACATGCAACGCCCTTCCTGACAAAAAAGAGGCCAGGGAGATGAGAGCCAGCCACTAGAGGCAAGACAATCAAACTGGCAGGAAAGGACTGGAAACTGGCTACGAAAACAAACCATAAAGCCAAGAAAGGGGAAAAAGAAAGCTTGCTCACTCTAAAGAAAAAAGGAAAAAAATGAATAGAAAAGAAAAAGGACCTAATCATATAGGATGGGGTCAAATGGAGAGAAACAACATGCTCTTGGTGAATAAAAAAGAAATCAACAATATAGAAAGCCTCCTGATTTCATGTATTACTACCTGTGCAAGTCATCAGCCCACTAAATAATCTCCAGTACCAACAATTCCACTCTAATACCTTCTCTCCTGAAGATGTTCCTACCTAATCACTGCCCATACCTCTTCAGAGTTGTTAGAAACCCATTGATTTTCCTTAGAAACACAACTATTTCTTGTCCTTTCTAATCCTGTTTATTCAATCGTGTACTCAAGATGTATTTACTGAGTGTCTAAGCAGGTACTTACTACTGTTCTAGATCCTAGGGATGCAGCAATGAAATAAAAAGGTTCCTGCTTTAACAGATAAAGTGAAGCCATTACATATGCATATATACAAACATATGCATATGCACATAACATATATAAGGTGGTGATAACAGTTTATGAAGAAAAATAAAATAGAAAAGGGGGTTGAAAAAGGATGAGGTTAGGTAGACACGCTATTTCATACAGAACAGTCAGGGAAGTCATCTGATAAGATGACATGTGAGCAGCAACCTTAAAGAACTAAGGGAGATAGTCATATAAATATTAAAAGAAAAGCATATCAAAATAAGTGCAAAAGCTGTAAGACAGTAATGTACCTGGAACTTTTAAAAAGTTAGCAGTCAGTGTGGCTGAAGCAGAATTATCAATAGGTATGACAATTAGTAGATAACATCAGAAAGATTACAATTAACTAAATCATATACAACCTTTTATACCATGAAATTAAATAGTCTTGTGCAAAGAAGTGACATTATCTGACTTATGTTTTTAAAGGATGTCTCTAGTTGCTGAATGAAGAAGACAGAGCAACAACCGTGGACACCACTGCAATAGTTCCAGTGAACCTGTGGCCTTGGAGCCACATGTGGCCATGAGTGTGGCCTACTGACTGAATCTAAATTTTACAGAACAAATTCTTTCAATAAAGTATTTTGGTGGTGCCTGTAGCTCAATGGGTAGGGCGCCAGCCACATATCCCCAAGCTGGTGGGTTTGAATCTGGCCTAGGCCAGCTAAACAACAATAACAACTGCAACGACAACAAAAGTAATCAGGCATTGTGGCAGGTGCCTGTAGTCCCAGCTACTTGGGAGGCTGAGGTAAGAGAACCGCTTAAGCCCAAGAGTTTGAGGTTGCTGTGAGCTGTGATGTAACAGCACTTTACCGAGGGTGACAAAGATAGACTCTGTCTCAAAAAAAAAACTATTCTAATAAAGTCTTAAAAATAAATGAAATTCTGATACATGTGTGTAATGTGGATGAAACCCAAAGACATTGTGCTAAGTGAAATAAGCCAGATATAAAAGCATGAACAATATATGCCTCCACTTACATAAGGTGCCTAGAATAGTCAAATACAAAAATGTGTAACAGTAGATGTGAGAGATAAAAGAGTTACTGTATGATGAATACAGAGTCTCAGTATGGGATTATGAAAAAGTTCTGGAGATGGATAGTAGTGATTACTGTACAACAATATCAATGTACTTAATGTCATCAAACTATAAACTTAAAAATGGTTAAATGGTAGAATTTTATGTAAGGTTTATTTTATCACAATAAAAAAGCACATAATGATACGAAAAATAAGAGATATAGGCAATCCAGTTTAGAATGATATTTCTGAAAATTAATCTAATGTTTTACCTATATAGTACCCATTAACAAAGAAATAATTGAATAAACAATGATACATGTAAGCAATATGTGGAATATCATGCAGTCATTTAAAAATGTATTAAAGTATACTACTGGTATTAGAGGTTAAGTGTTCACAATACGATCCCATTTTTCAAGCAAAAAATATCTCCTAACAGTTTATGTGTATGTATAAATTAATATTTGGGTATTGACTAGTAATTTTAGAAAAGATAAGACACACATAAGTGTTTATACAACTTATCTTGGGGAAAGAAAGTTATGCAAGTGAAGGATACCAAAAATAAAAAAGCAAAATAAAAGATCATATTAAAACAAATCTAAATATTACATGAATGTAAAATTATGTCTATTAGCATAAAAGTGTAGACTGTCAGCATATTCTAACTCTTCATAAGTATAAAATGTTGTTATTTATCCCACCCTAGTGCACAGCTAGGCATGATGATGACTACGCATAATAGTTGGTCTTCTAGAATCATATACACAATCTCCTTGATGGGAATTTAAGAGGGGTTTTTGCTGGTTATCAAATGACTATTTTTATTATTATTATTTTTTGAGACAGAGCCTCGAGCTATCACCCTGGATAGAGTGCTGTGACAGCACAGCTCACAGCAACCTCCAATTCCTGGGCTCAAGCAAGTCTCTTGCCTCCGCCTCCCAAGTAGCTGGGACTACAGGCGCCCACCACAACACCCGGCCATTTTTTGGTTGCAGCTGTCATTGTTGTTTGGCAGGCCTGGGCTGGATTCAAACCCGCCAGCTCAGGTGTACGTGGCTGGCGCCTTAGCCCATTGAGCCAAAGGCGCCAAGCCCAAATGACTATTTTTAAAAAAGATGGATAGCCGAGAGTGGTGGCTCGCACTTGAAATCCTAGCACTCTGGGAGGCCAAGGTAGGCGCATCATCTGAGCTCAAGGGTTTAAGAATAGCCCGAGTGAGAGCAAGACCTCGATCCTAAACAACAAATAGCTAGGCATTGTGGCTGGTGCCTGTAGTCCCAGTTACTCAGGAGGCTGAGGCAAGAAGATCACAAGAGACCAAGAGTTTGTATTTGCTATAAGCCACTCTACCAAGGACGATAAAGTGAGACTATGTCTCAAAACAAAAAAAAAAAAAAAGAGAGAGAAAGATGGATAATCATTCAATATATAAGCAATCTAGCCACATGCTCTATCTTGTTTTGTCACCCACTCCTGACAAATGTACCAAGATTCAATTCAATGTACTTGGACTAAACTAATATGATTTTCTTCCTTTTTTAAGAGATGGGGTCTTGCTCTGCCAACTAGGTTGGAGGTTGGTTGTATGATCATAGCTTACTAAAACATCAAACTCCTGGGATAAAGTGATCTGCTTACCTCATGCCACCTTACCCAGAAAATTTTTTTTTTTTAGAGACTGGATCTTGAATGTTGCCCAAGCTGGTCTTTTACTCAAGGCCTTAAGTAATCTTCCCACCCAAAGTACTGGCCTCACAAAGTACTGGGATTAAAGTGTGAGTCACTGCACTCAGCCTAATATAGTTTACAATGAAACTATTTACTTTTTTTCTTTTTTTTTTAAATCCAGAAGCTGGGCTCTTAGTACTTTGGTTGTAAAGCAAACCTTTGATTTTGTTGATACTCTTATTTCATATTTGGTTTTTTTTTTTTTTTTGGTTTCACTTATTTCTTTTTTATAATTTATCTTCTTTATATTTCATTTAACTCTTTTCTTTATGATAGTGAGCACTTGGTATTAATATTTATTTGATTCTTTTTTTTTTTTTAAGAGACAGAGTCTCACTTTGTCATCCTCAGTGGAGTGCTGTGAAGTCACAACTCACAGCAACCTCCAACTCCTAGGCTTAGTTGATTCTCTTGCCTCAGCCTCCCGAGTAGCTGGGACTACAGGCATCTGCAACAATGCCCGGCTATTTTTTTGTTGTAGTTTGGCCAGGGCCGGGTTCGAACCCACCACCCTCGGTATGTGGGGCTGGTGTCCTACTCACTGAGCCATAGGCGCCGCCCTCGATTCTTATTATTACTATTTTATAAATGAGGAAATCAAAACTTAGACGTTGTCTTAGTCTGTTTTGTGCTGCTATGACAGAATATTGAAACTGGATAATGTATAAAGAACAGAAATGTTATCTTCATTTTCCACTGTCCTACTATAGATGTATCCCACCTAACTCTATCCCAAATCCTTTTATGGATGCAGGAAGAGTTTGTAACAAACACACAAGTAAGGAATGTTCACATTAATAATACAAACTAAATCCTAAGAACACAAACTTTTTCTATAGCATACTGTGCTAAATTTATCTTTACACGATACACCAGGGACATTCTGATTTGGTTGTGGATCAAATGAAACCATATGTTAAAAGTACTCTAAAAACTGAGAATGCAGAAACACTTGTGAATGAAAAACATATTTCAACTATTTACCACAGACATTAAACAAGTTCTTAAAACTTACACTAGATTTATATTTACAATAAAGTTGGGGAAATGACAGGGAGAAATAGGATATGACTCAGTAAATAGTGTTTCCAAGGGCCAGTGCAATGCAAATAATGTGAGTTTTGTATAGCTTCTTTGTTTCCCTAGCTTTGGGAAGAGGTAGTAAAGAGCATCAGACTAACAAAAGTGGTAGCTCAGAAGCATTACCATTACTCTGCCCTTTTCACATCTTGTGCATGGTAATTTTGCTAGTGCCTCTGCAGTGATATCTGCCATATCTTTAAGTGCCCTACGGTGCATGTCATTGGGACTTGCTGATTTAAACATATTAGTCAAATTAACACTGGACTACTTTATTTTCCAGTGACTTTTGGCTTTCCTCCTATCCATCCACATTTGATAGACAAAAACTGATATTGTTATTTTAGACATTATGTTTTTGATAAACAAATAAAACATCACAATAGTACTTTAAGATGTATTATTACCTTTCCTCTTTAAGAAAGGTCTTTGTTTTTTTAATAGCTCTTTAGCCATTCAACAAGGATCTGTTTTCCAAACATAAAAATCCAGATTATAATTGCTGACAAAGGGAGAAAGAAGTGAGAAGGTAGAAGGGCACATATAAGATTACCTTTTTTTTTTTTTTTTTTTTGCTAGGGGGGTAATTTATTTAGTTAGAGTAAAAACTGTCCTGTGCACCTGTGGAAGAGATTTCTGTGCTTCTCTCTGAAACTAACCCATGAAGAACAGCAGAGTGAGCCTCATGCTTTCAGGTTACACCAACCCAGAGACCATAAGCAGGAGACTAATACCTCATGTGGGCACTTGCTCCTCTGTCAGCATTGGCTATACTTCCAGTGACAAGGGAGATCACCTAAGCAGCTTGCCTAGTGCCTCGGCCTTTGATAATAACAACCATTCATATTACTTTTTGTCCCTCCTTCTCTTTGATCCTGTTTTCTCCCACTTCAAGTCAGGGAATGGCTAGGAAGCCACTGAAATACAAAGATTAGATGATGGGTGGCACCTGTGGCTCAGTGAGTAGGGCACAGGCCCCATATACTGAAGGTGGTAGGTTTGAACCCAGCCCTGGCCAAACTGCAACCAAAAATAATAATAATAATAAAATGGTGCTATAAAGAGAGAAATGGATAGAATTGGCCCTTTGCAATCACTAACAAAAGACCTGAAAAGTCAAGCTCTCTGGATCTTTTTTCTTTTTACCCATAAAATGAGGAAATTAAGCTAGATCATACTAATTATCCCCTTCAGTTAAAAACTTCAATGAATTCAAATAAAAAATTATGACAGAACGCAATGATATCTTTGTCTCCCATAGCCACTCCTACCCATGAGTTTCTACCCATTAGTGTCCTCCTTTCCCCGCCTTCCTCTCACACCTAAGGAAAATTAAAATTGCTATTCATAATGATTAATTCATGTAAGGTCTGAAAGGGAATATATAACATAGGTCATTTTCATTTTTAAAATGACCAGTTAAACCACATGCATTTTTTAATAAATAGAATTGTTGGTGAGGGTGGGTCCCAGGGGGAGTGAAGAAAAGACATACAGCTTTGGGCAGGGGGCCTTCCGATGGTCCCCACTTCTGGTCCATTTCTCCTACCTTCTTGTTCTTCAATTACACCTCGAACTCTATTTCCAGAAAGTATAATTTACGAAGAGCTATAAACATGTTCCAATTTCTTTTTTAAAAAAAAACATGTTCTAATTTCTTATTTGACTCTGTTCTCTTTTTTTGAATTCATTCCTGCTTCTACTCTCATTACCAAGGCTTCTGCATGGCTCATGGCTCCGTATCGACCACACTTTCCTCATGTTAGGGACTTAATAAACACATATTAAATCACTGGAAGATAATGGGGAAAGGAAGCACATGGAGTGAAAATGGAAATGATAGAGAATAGCTGGGATTATTGCTTTCTTAAATTATTAAGGAGAAGAATATGAAGAAAAGAATGAAAAGTCATAAATGAAGGCGAAAACATGGTATTGAATCTAAAAAGGCCTAAGTACTCTCAGGAAGTTTTATGCTTTGTTTTGGAGTTTGCTCTTATTTTTTAATGATACATAATCAAGAGTGAAAAAAGGAGTAGGGCTCAAGGATAATAAAAATAGAAGTGGACACATGGAGAAGAAAATAGATAGGAAAAAAGGAAAAGAAAGAAAAACAAAAAGTTGGGGAAACAGTACAGTTCAGAATAGGAAGAACACAAGGTATAAATAAATGTATAATCCAATCAAGAAGGAGAATATAAAGAGTTTTAAGAGGTGGCACACAAATGGGAGTAGTTTGAAGTAAAAAAGAAGAAACGAAGTAGAAACCAAGAATGAAAGGGAACAACAAACAAAAATCAGAGCCAGCTATGCTACAACCCAGCAGTGTCTTTCTGTTTGGCCTTTAGTTTTTTCTTTTAAATAGGAATGAGGTATTGAGATTGTGATGAAGAACATCTGGGGCATGTTTTCATTGGCCTTTTAATGTACTGTAGGAAAAGAAGCCCCCAAAAGAATACAGGTGGGAATTGGGGTAAGGCAAGTATCACAGAACCAGAAAGCAACAGAAAATGAATTCAGTGGGTAGGTGTTTAAAAGATATGGGTGGTAAGATTTTGTTTTTCACTACTCTAGCATATAGCAGGCAATACAATCTCAAAATGGAAGGAAAATATGACAAGCCAAGGGTCAACCAATTAACTCAATGTAAAAAAACCTTTTTATTGAACATGAATCTTTAATGCTTCATCCTTCATCCTATCACCTTTCCCCACTAACCCAAACCCAAGTTTTATTCGATTCTCTAGTATTAATATTTCAAATTTAACTCCTCTACTTTCTGAGATACTATGCTAGAAACTGCAGGATATACACAGTTTGAGAGAGCAGGTTTTATCTTCAGGAGCTCCCAAATGAACAGAGCAAATACAAATTGCTGAAAATATGCTTTCCATCAGTCTGCCAAATACAAAAGAAATAATATCTCTACAACAATTCTTTGCCTCTGTAACACTTTACACTTTGTATTATCATGATTCCTTTTAGACTATGAATCTTTAAAGAATCTTTTTCTGACTAAATTTCATACTCAACAGAAAAATTGTCACAAATAGTAAAGTGTGTTCAATGGTATTATAAGAGGGGAAAAAAGTATTGTGATTTCTGAGTAATTGGGAGTGTTGAGGGCTCATGAAGAAGACACAATTCAGCAGATCCTTAAAAAATGAGAAGGAATAAACTGGACAGACATGAGGGTACTCCAGGGCCAAAGGGAACACAAAGTAGGCTCAGAGGAAGGAATAACAGCGAGTCATTCTGTGATAAGACAGTAGCCAAGGAGAATAGCTAAGGGGTGAACCAGCCATGAATTAGATCACGGATACACTGAACTTGAAATCTAATCACAATCAAATCTCTTTTTGTAGGCATAATCAAATCTGTAGTTTAGAAAAATTACTCTAGTTATTACACTCAGAGAGAAAAGAAAAGAAAAAGGGTTCAGTCTGAGGAAGACCTCAAAGAATAAGTGATATCTGAGCTGGGTCTCACAGGATAACTAGAAACTTCTTTGAGGAAGGGCCCCACAGGATGATGAAATAAAATGAGAAACAGATGTAAACATAAAAGGGCACCAGAGATTCTAAGACTATTGAAGAACAGGATATTTAGAGGAAAGAGATAAAACATCTTACAGACAGGCTTGGGTTTTACTATGAGTGACATGATAGTTTTCTATTTGATTACAAATTTTATAATTTTCTAAGGGGGGAAAGCCTCTTTATTACCTACAGAGTCAAATCATCAAGTGATGGATGGTTCGACAATCATGACCAAAGTGCCAACATTCCTGTTCACATATTATACTGTCTGATAAGTTCTCTACAATCTCACTTCAGAACATTGGGCTGCTGTGCTAAAGAGACAACCATTTATAGTTAACAGTGACTCGGATCTCAAAGATCAGATTCCTGGAAACTTTTTGAAGAAAACATTAAATTCAGAAGAGTAGAATTATTATTTAGGCTTTCTAAACAGAGAGGACTACTGGGTGGGAGGAAAAAAAAAAGCCCAAACATTTATTTACAGGATGGATTGGTTTATACTGTGAGGTTAGAGCAAATCATGTAACAGCAAAACACTTCTGGGCATTGCATACTTAATGGCAAATCTACATCTCTGAAATCACATTGGAGGAGTGGCATTTTGTTTCAGGATTGTATTCATTGTGCCTTTCCTTTCAGACTACACCCCATCACTCATCACAAGCTAGCATCAAGTGCTTTAAATAACCTTTTCAATGATGTGAACTCTGTTCTTGTTATACTTTGCTATAACTTCCTGTGTCTTTGACATAGTCAAGAAATGAAAACTCATGCATAGCATGTTTATATTATTCCCTCTTTAGCAAAAGCTCACAGACAATGTCAGGTCTAGAGAGATAAGAGCTGCTTCCAGGACATGAATTCTCATGAGGATTAGGCAACCACCATCTGGGGCGCCAGAGTTTATCTGTAGCAGCTGCCTTCAAAGTATCACACTGGAAGGGGGGTGGAGAGGTACTAATTCTAAAGTGGTTAACAAGTTACTCTACCCTGGCTGTGACTGTCATTTTGGATTCTTTTCCCCTAAACCCCACCTCTGTATAAAAATAAAACATAGTAACCCCCCTTCATAAAACACAATTTATATAAAACTGAGTATGTATTCAAATAATAAACTCACCAAGCAAACAAATAATTTTTAACAAAATGTTACAACATATAACAATATAAATGTTAATAATCATTTTAATAACTACTCAATATTATCCTTAATAAAAGCTTTATCTTTCCCCCTGAAAGTGAATACTTCAACTTTAAAAATTTCTATTTAGAAGAAAATGCTATAGGTTTTGTTTTAATCTTAAATATTCCAGATATTTTGGGTTTCTTAAATCCTTCAAATGACATTTAAAGAATCATTAACTCTAAATTTTTATAAACAGAGCTTTTAATCAAATATTTATAAAAACAGGAATGCAAAAATGAACACACTAAGGAAAAAAGTTAATTTTAAATTCTTAGTTTTAGATAGTAGCCTGCTAAAATTGATTAATATGGTCATAATGAAACAAGGAGCTACATATTAAAGAAAAATATGATAGGAAAAAATAAAACAAATTATTTTCTATAAGGTATGAGTTCTACTCTAACAAGTCTCAAAATCCCCACATCACTAAAAATACACCTGTTTCTGTTACATTAGATAGACTTTTATTTCAGATCTTCTTCTTTGACCTGTTATAAAATCATTAGCTATATTTGTTTATTTGAACAAACCTTGGCAAAGGACTTGCTGGTAAGATTAAGTAGATAATATTATTGTTAGTCCCATCAGAGATCCGGCAAAGTAGCCACACCTTCAGATAAAATTCCACTAAAATTAACAGCTTTGTAAAGGAGAGTAGTTCATTCTTTCATCAATCATTCAAAATACATAGTAAATCTGATTCTGTACTGGACAGTGTGACCCAGAGAAAGAAAAGGGAGTGATTTGGGTGTGTCATAAAACTGGTAGGCTACATGATTTCTGAGATTTCTTCCATGTACAAAAATCAACATATAGTTTCATCTTCAAGCCTGACATAAACATACTAGTCATCTCTCTTGAAGTACCCTCATAATTATTTCACTAAAAGCAAGTACAGATAACTCTAATTCAACACAACACATTTAAAATTAAGCTGGACTAAGCCCTTCCCCTCAGCTTCCATACTTTGGTCCATGAAAATTTCAAAATCACACAAACTTGTAATTTTAGAACTCTCTTTCACTCCTATCTGCATCAATGTTTTTGTCAAGTCACTGAATCCTGGTGACTCTTCATTTTAAAATTATTTTGCTAATATTTTATTTGATGTCAATAATACCATTGCCGATCTAGTAGAATTTACCCCTTAGACTTTGAATAAAATTAAGTGTTTAAGTAGCATCTCTCCTGGCTGATTTACAGCAGACTGCATTAAACTATCAACCATCAAATTAAGTTACATTAAGTCACCCTCCCCACATCAAATATGTCCTTGAAAGCAATTTTCACACACTAGTCTTCTTCTCTATTCTTCTGATTTAAAACGTTCCTGCACGAATTCAAATTTTTCCTATATCACATTCTCCAAGATTAAAACTCAGTCACTTCCTTTTTCATGGAACATTCCATATTTGTCCCCAGAATAGTCATCTATCCCTTGCTAAAATGCTACATTAGACACAAACACATGGGTATGCATGATCACTTCACAGATATTACTTAGTGGTGGCATTTTTCATCTATCTGAAGATGTTAAGAGAATATACCCCCCCCAAAACTGTATTTTGTATTTTTTCCTGCAATGCCCATATTGGCTTATAAAATAACAGATGGTTGCTGACTGAAATTTTTCATTTAGGCATTTAGGTGTATAATGAATGGGGTAAACTTATAAGGGCTCTAGTGTTATAAAAGATACCACAATCCAAAAATTCTAAATTCCAGTTCTGCTATACCTAAGGGAAAGTAGGCAACAACATACAAAGATATCCTCTGGATATCGAGCTTGTATAAATACTAACTGCTTGAAATATTATCATTAGCTATTCTTTTATAAATAGGAATTTTTTCCTTAAATTCCTTGTATTTATTAGCAATTTGTTGCCTAAGCTGTGGATTTATGGCATTTACATCTTTAAAACCAACTCCAGCATAATTTCACACAGAAGCCTTCCTGAAGTTAACTAGGACAACCACCAAAATAAACCTTCCCTTATAAAAAACAAATGCTCCACGAACATAATGAATAACATCACTTAGGGCATGATGTCTGTGTAACACCATGCTCTATCTCAAATCTTCAAGTGCCTCTAGAGCAGTGATTTTCAACCAGTATGATGTGAAAAATTTTTAAAGATCATTATTAAATTATTTTTTGAAGAAGTTCCAAAAACTATGAATTTTTCTACTTTTTTTTTTTTTTTTTTGGATCAACATAATTTAAGTATGCTGCGGAAGTTTAACTACAGGTTCAAGAGTGCTGTGAGATTAAAAAAAAAAAGTTGAAAACACTACTGTATAGTCTATATTAATCTAACTCCACACATCCTCTATTACATATTCAGATATGTTTTCCTGGTACCATTACTCCAAATAATTTAACTGCCTACGCTAAATCCTGTTTCATCCTGCTTGGTTCTCTACCTCTATGATCGAAGACTTCTGCTCTTGAGTTACAAGGCTCTTGCTATGTAACTCTTCACTGACCTATCCACCTGCTAAGCAGGCTCTAAAGTCTCTCATAGGAACTCTGTATAACCTCCTAAGTCACAATGGGATCAGGTACTTCGATCTAAGTTCTAACCAGCATCCAACACACTATTACAAGTATGACCCAGCAAAACAAGCATAATACTCCTCAATAAATTCAAATGCCACTATCACATAAGTGACACAGTAATATTTATCTAATTTTTTAGAGTCTGTCCTCAATTTAACTACACTGTATGAAAACTCAGCCCCAAGTACAAGGTACAGAGTACTTAATTGTGTATAATAGGCAAATAAGTGCAAGACAGATTGAAAGAACATTATCAGTGCCTGAGCCTGATTGATTATAAGCCTGAAATTCATAATAAAAAGCAGACAGGGGCTAGGCATTCAATTGTAATCTTACATTTTAAACTTATAGGAGTCTCATAGAAAGATGCCTGGAGAAGATTTTAGGTGAACTTTGATAAAACTGACTAGAAAGGAGGGAGAAAAGTCCTTTAGGCAGAGAACATTTTTCTTGTACAACTATTCTGGTAAGAGTGGGGCAGGATAATCACCTCACTCTTTACTGAAGATGGACAGTGCAAATAAACGTGATTAAATGGCAGTACATGTATAACTGTATGTGAAACAACAGAAAACCCAACAACATAAACGTGCTATGATAAATACCAGGTTTTTTAAGAAAGTTACCAGATTTTTCAGGCTGTAGATCTTGGTAGACTACAGTACAGGTGCATACAGTTGGCAACTTATCTCACTCAGAAACAATCTTTTATACTCACTTAAGCTAATAATTTTTATAGAATTTTTACATAAAATATGGGATATTTTTCCAAGACAGAAATAAGACTTTCTGAACACCTTTTTTATCACCTGCTAAAGGTTAAAAAGCCATAAAATTATAGTTGACAAAAATAGTAACTGATTTACCCTGTACAAATGTGTCCTAATAACTATCAGAAAATTTTAAGTTACAATTCCTTTCTGAAACCAGCCTTAATGATTGCTTATTGAAAGATTTCTCTATCAGAATGTTTTCCTGACAAAAGTAATTGATTTACACTGTACAAATGTGTCCTAATAACTATCAGAAATTTTTAAGTTATAATTCCTTTCTGAAGCCAGCCTAATGATTACTTATTGAAACATTTCTCTATTAGAATGTTTTTCTGACACATCAATGATTTAGCTTTTAATTCATGTTTAAACATTAAAAAAGTCTGAATTGAAAAAAATTTAATTTTCACTGAAATCAAATCAATGGCTCATTATCCAAAAGAGTTATGTTCATCAATACAAATAAATTTTCATTTCTGAAAGTTTCCTTTTGATGGTAAAATCCTAAAACAGCCATAAGTTACACCACAATTCAGCTGCAAAGGAAAAGCTAAGTAATGCTTCCCATGACTAAATGGATTAATTCTTTAGCCCAAACACAATTACTGTTCTCCACACTGTTCCATTGAACATCTAAATAAGCATCCCAAAGCTTATTTCATTCAAAGAAAAGATCCTGACTAAAGAATAATCCCAACATATGAAGTTTGCATTTTGTGTAAGATTTTTAAAAAGAGAAAAATCTGTAAGTGGTAATCAGAAAAAGAAATGAGTCATTTTAGACAGGTGTTGGGGAAGACATCTACCAACTAATAGATATCTTTGTTGAAGGAGTGCCATGCAGATTCCAGCAGATGTCTTTTTCTCAAACTGACTAATTATTCTCAGTTCTTAAATATAGACCTTTCCAAAGCTGACATACATATTAGCAGTGAAAAGAACAATACTTTAAGAAACAGGCTACTACAGCTACTGCATGGAAAAAAAAAATACAGGTTTCACCTGATAGTTCTTTTTCTTGATTTAAAATTTTTGAACTTCAACTATGTATGAAGAATTCAGCTAAGGAAAATATTAAGTAATATATACAAAATTGTATGAGTGTAATGAGTATACCAACCATGTTTATAAAAAATTTTATTCTCCAATAAATTTCTACAACTCAAAAAAAAAAAAAAGTCAGCTGTAATACACATCTAATCTAAAGAGAAATGTTAGGGTCAGGAAATGGGAATGAGAGAAATGGGCTATGTTGACATAATTCTCTATGGCCAAAGGATAAAATGAAAGAAAAACCAAATAATAATTATTAATTTCAGATCAGGATTCTCTGATATTGATAAGTCATCTCATTATTAGATGTGCTGGCTTTTTAACTAATACTTGCTATTACTGAGATGTTTACAGAGAAACTAGGTGACCATGTCCATTTTGGTGGAGAAAGTAAGCCAATATAAAAGAGTTTGGACTAGGAGTTCTTTCCATTCTTTTGTAATCTAAAATTATGAAATTATAGCTGTTTTCCACCTGTTTAATGTGCCTTGGGAGAATGCTAATGTCGAATTACTGTTGCAACATTAGTTGTGAGGAAGTCAATTTTTAGATTTTTATTATACTTTTACATTTAACTAAAGGATTATTTACTGTTAAGAGGTAAATAATCCTTTAGTTTGGATTTGCCCCAATGAACTTTCACAAACATTAAAAATACATTTCACAAGGTGTTTAGCTTTGGTCTCCTAATGAAGGCTGAATTAATGGCATATCTTCCTTGCATTACTGGAAACTAGATTGCTAAAAAGGGGCAGGTGAAATAGTTTTCGTCCTTTCATGCAGAAATGAAAATAAAATGTAAAATTTCCAACCAGTTTGATTCATATTTGTGTTCATTAAGAGGGTTAAACAGCCTGAACCTCACCTTTTAGCAAATGCAGGTATAATCGGATTAATTTAAATGGTTATTAATGCCCTTTGGAATTCTAATTAGCCAAAGGGACAGCTGAAGCAGACAGCCTTTTGAGGGGGGGAGGATTATTCTCTCAGTCAGAATTCAAACGCTCAGAGCAACACCCCTACATAATTCCTATCCACCATTTTAGCAGTGGAGAGAAGCAGCGAGGGTTAAAAACCTGAAAAAATATAATAATGAAAACATAAAGGAAAGAAAGAAGAAATAAGAGAAAAGAGAAAAAAATACCAGAAAAAAATTTCAGTATACTTTCAAAACATGTATTGATGATTTAAAAAGAGAAACCTACTGGCTAGACGCTTGTAGCTCAAGCGGCTAAAGTGCCAGCCACGTACACCTGAGCTGGCGGGTTCAAATCCAGCCCAGGTCTGCCAAACAACAATGACAACTACAACCAAAAAATAGCTGGGCATTTTGGCGGGTGCCTGTAGTCCCAGCTACTTGGGAGGCAGAGGCAGCAGAATCACTTGAGCCCAGGAGTTGGAGGTTGCTATGAGCTGGGATGCCATAGCACTCTACCCAGAGAAACAGCTTGAGGCTCTGTCACAAAAAAAAAAAAAAAAAAAAGACACCTACTAAACTTCAAGTAAGTATAACAAACAAAAAGAAACTTGCTAAAAAATAGTTGGGAGACATCTGAATTGGAATTGTACCTACAAATTAGAAAGACACAGTAAGATAAAATTGCTTTTTACATAGGAAAAGATTTCTTTATTCTGCCTACCTGAAAGAACAAAAATCTCAATGGCTTCCAGTGCCCAGAGTATTTTTCTAAATTTGCACACTTAATGAACCAAGCCACAGGCCACTTTCCTTGTGGGTTAACACATATACACTTAAACATGAAGTATGAAATCAAAGCGTGAGGGGAAAGCCATTCTTTAAAGTTAGAACAGAGCTCAGCACCCATAGCTCAGTGATTAGGGTGCCAGCCATGCATACCAGGACTGACAGGTTCGAACACAGCCAGGGCTGGCTAAACAACAATGACAACTACAACAACAACAATAAATAAATCAAGTTAGAACTGTTTTATTTGTTTTAAACTTTAAATCGATTTCAAAAATATACCAGGAATTCCAATTCCTGTAAAGATGGAATAAGCACACACTAACCCATCTCTCACTGAATGCAGATATTAACCTGGACAGAATTCATAAAGCAGCTATTTAAGGTAGATTAGGGAAGATGAGAATAAGAATTGCTATCATGGCTCAGCGCCTGTAGTTTAACGGACTAAGGTGCCAGCCACGTACACCTGAGCTGGCGGGTTAGAATCCAGCCTGGGCCCACCAAACAAAAATGACAGCTGCAACCAAAAAATGGCCAGGCATTATGGCAGGCGCCTGTAGTCCCAGCTACTTGGGAGGCAGAGGTGGGAGACTTGCTTGAGTCCAGGAATTGGAGGTTGCTGTGAGCTGTGATGCCACAGCACTCTATCCAGGGTGACAGCTTGAGGCTCTGTCTCAAAAAAAAAAAAGAATTGCTATCACACTGGTGTGTATAAATTTTCCTCCTTTGTTATATCCTGGTTTAGACTCAACCCAGCTGAAATATGGAAATAGCCATTCAGGGGCAAATAAAATTCCCTAAAAACCCTCTAGTTTTAGCTTGAGGAGCAGGAAAGAAATCTCTTAATTCTCAGATAAGTGAAGAAAATTCCCTGTTTCCTTTTTTTTCTTTTCAAGATTCTATTGAACCTAAGCTACCAAGCAATCTTGTGATGGTAGTGAAGGTAGTGACAGCAGCAAGGGAATCTGCTTCCACTTGGAAAGAAAACCTCTTTCTTCAACAGGATGGCATTGAGTTCCTGTTGCTCATTGTTTTGTTTTTTTTTTCCCTTCACCTTCCTGACACTTGGCTCCAGTGTGGGCAAAGTTTTGAAAATTGTGCAGTAGAAGTGGGCAACTAAAGTGGACTCTATGGCTAGAAATCCAAAGAGGGGAGGCTCAGGTAACCAAAAAGTACCAGGGAATTCACAAAGAGGGGAAAGCACAGGAAAGTGACCCCATAAAGTTGTTTGTGAACTCTTAGATTCAATTCTCAAAAGTGTCCACATATGGGGCTGGTGCTAAAATAACATACTATGGACACTCAGAACTGAACTATGGCATACACAACTACCCAGTGCCTGACAGTTCAATGTTTGGCACACACCCAGGACAAATCTGAAGAACACTACAAGGGTTTTGTGAAAGGAACTGGCATTGGGAACACAACTCACATAAGGTGGGTTAGAATTTGCAACCTGAACCCAAGCAAACTATTTACTTTAAAAAAAAAAAAAAGAAAGGGCTCGGCGCCTGTCACTCAAGCGGCTAAGGTGCCAGCCACATACACCTGAGCTAGAGGGTTGGAATCCAGCCAGGGCCTGCTAAAGAACAATAATGGCTGTTACCAAAAAAAAAAAAAAAAAAAAAAAAAAATATCCAGGCGTTGTGTCAAGTGCCTGTAGTCCCAGCTACTTGGGAGGAAGAGGCAGGAGAATCACTTAAGTCCAGGAGTTGAAGGTTGCTGTGAGCTGTGATGCCACAGTACTCTACCCAGGGTGACAGCTTGAGGCTCTGTCTCAAAAAAAAGAAAAGAAAGAAAGAAAGAAAACAACACTTACCATAGGATTTAACCAAGACAAGAAAGTCTCATAAAACTTAAGTCATTAAGGATACAGTCCAAAATAACTTGAAACATGAAGAATCACGAAAATTTCAAGCTAAAGAAACAAACATTGACAAATGCCAATAATGAAATAACAGACTTTAAAGCCACTTTATTATAAGCCATTATAATAAAAATGTTCTAACAAGAGCAAATACTTTCAGAATAAACGTTAAGGCAAAAAATCTCTTCAAAATACAGACTGAAAATGAAAAATTTAGAAACTGAAAATCTCACTGGATAGGCTCAATAGCTAAACTGATATGACAGAGGATAAGAGTCAGTGAACTTAAAGACAGATTTATAGGAAGGACACTACCTGAAGAAAGAAAAAGATACACATTAAAACAAAATCAAAATGACTGTAATCCTCCCCACCCTTTGGAAGCCCAAGCCAAGTCCAAGACCAGCTAGGCATCATACAACAAGACTCCATCTCTACACAAATTTTAAAGAATTAGACAGGTATAGTGGCACCCACCTGTAGTCCTACATACTTGGGGAACTGAGGCAAAAGGATGGCTTAAGCTCCAGAATTCAAGGTTTCAGTGAGCTGTGATCACTACAAAGCAAGAACCTATCTCAGTCAATGAACAAAGCTTTAAAGACTTGTAAGACAAGAGGTCTAATAGTCATTTGTCCAAGTTCTAGAAGAAAGAAGAGAGTATGGTACAGAAATAAAAAGTATTTTAGAAAACAATGGCTGAAAACTCAAATTTAAAATTTTAACCTTCAATTACATTACTTATAGGGAAACAAAACTAGAATAGCTGAGAATTTCTCATTAGGAAACACAGAGACCAGAAGGAAGAGATACAACTTTTTTTTTTTTTTTTGCAGTCTTTGGCCGGGGCTGGGTTTGAACCCACCATCTCTGGTATATGGGGCTGGAACCCTGCTCCTTGGAGCCACAAGCACCGCCTGAGATACATTTTTAAGTGAGACTAGAAAACTATTTTAACCCACTCATCTCTCCATATCAATGGGTGTCGCATCCATGGGTTCTGCAATAGATTCAATCACTCACAGACTGAAAATATTTGGAAAAAAAAAATTACATCCATATAGAACATGTACAGACCTCTTTTCTTATCATTATTCCCTGAATAGTGTAACAATTATTTAGGTAACACTCAAATTGTATTAAGCATTACAAATCAGTAATAATGATTTATAGCATATGGAGGATGTGCACTGGTTACATGCAAATACTATAACATTTTATATCAGGGACTTAAGCATCCATAGATTTTGGTATCTGCCCAAGGTCCTGGACCCCATCTCTTATAGATACTGAAGGACAACTATATTCTGTATTTGGGGAAACTATCCTTCAGGAATGAAGATTAAAATACATTTTCAGATGAAGGAAACTTAAGAGAATTCATTGCCAGTGGACTTCTCCAAAATAACTGCCAAAAGAAGTTCCTCAGAGAGAAGAAATACAATACCAGATGGAAACTTGGAACATTAAATAATGGATGAACAATAGAAATGGTAATAATCCTTTTCTTTTTGGTATCTTTAAAATATTTTCCACTTGAAAAGAGAAAACGAAAGGTATCAACTAAAGGATTATTCAAAATCCAACACAGGGCACCGGCCCCATATACCAAGAGTGGCGGGTTCAAACCCGGCCTTGGCCAAACTGCAACAAAAAAGTAGCTGGGTGTTGTGGCAGGCACCTATGGTCCCAGCTACTCAGGAGGCTGAGGCAAGGGAATCACCTAAGTCCAGGAGTTGGAGGTTGCTGTGAGCTGTGTGATGCCACGGCACTCTACTGAGGGTGATAAAGAGAGAATCTGTCTCTACAAAAAAAAAAAGAAAACCAACACAAAATAAGGCAAAAAAACACTGGAGAACTGCCAGTATATCTTTTAAAGAAGGGCAACTGTGTCCAAAGAGATATCCAAAACTTTAACAGCATGACCATTGCTCTCATTTCTTTCTGTTGATTTTCCCTTCCCCTAAGGTAGAAATAATGACATCAAACAGCTCACAAGAACCTACTCGAGCATACTATCAAAACCACAAGATGAGGCTCAACACCCATAGCTCAGTGAGCAGGGTGCCAGCCACATACACCGAAGGGGCAGGTTCAAGCCCGGCCTGTGCCTGCTAAAACAATGACAACTGCAACCAAAAAATGGCTGGGTGTTGTGGTGGGCGCCTGTGATCCCAGGTATAATCGCTTGAACCCAAGAGTTTGAGGCTGCTATGAGCTATAATGCTATGGCACTCTTCTGAGGGTGACATAGTAAGACTCTGTCTCAAAAAAAAAAAAAAAAAAAAAGACCACAAGATGACCACATTTTTTTGCCCTTTAGAAGTTTATAATCTATATCCATAAACCATTCAAACTTAACATAAAAGAAATGATAAACAATGGATTAAAACAAACACAAAAACACCAAGCAATGATTTCAAGACTCCAATCCAGATATACTTTATATGCCAGTAAACGTCAATATATTTGTTGTATACAAAGAAAACAGCACTGAGGGAGACTGAGCCATTATTTTCACTTGCCTTATTTCAGAATGGCACACTATTCCTGATAGAAAATAACACTTATTTTTTAAGTCAGAGCTCCTTTGACCACCAAATTGGAGAGAAGACATTATTCCATTTTGTAAATTCTAGTTTAGGTCACTGAGTAGGTGCAAATTCAGATACACACAAATACTTTGAAGAAATGCCAAAATAATCCCCCATGTATTAATTAAAACCTAACCTTAGAAATAAATCATTTAATCTTTAATTCATCTTGTTAGTTCTTAAAGATTTTATTCTTGACCTGCAGAAAAAAAAAAAAATCTTTAAATCTGTAAATATTCAACAGCGGAAATTTATTTATTTTTAGGGAAATACATGATATTCGGCAATACTAATGCATTCTTAAAATGCAGACAAACCTCAGTTACTGCCAACTGTCCTTGATGTGTTTGTAACACCCTAAAGATTAAACAGTATAATGTCATAAATCCTATTACAGTATATAATCTCTAAATTACATTCAAGGGGATAAAAATATACAGCATATTAATGAACTTTACATTTTCATAACACTCTTCATACTGAATGTGAGAATCTAGTTAACTTGGGATAAAAGTTTATGAAAATCCATCTCTCATCGCTATTAAGTAAAATATATTCTGCTCATTCTTAGAATCAGTTACTCTGAAAACGATACCAGTCTTAGAAGTGGATTAACTCCTACCACTTCTCCTGCCCCAAATTTCAAGATTTATTTATACACTATCCACAAAAAGTGGCACAGAAAAAGAACGTAAAGGAGGTAAAAAATCTAAAAATAAGTAATATTAAGTATGTATCATATGCTCACATTTAGAACATATTTCTAATACCCTGAAAAAAACTGCAGCAATGTGGATTTAATAAAAAAGATTCTCTACCTCCCTGCCACCTTATCCCACTGTTGACGGTAAAGAGTTCATTTTTACTGAATAAGAAAATAATGCAACCTCCAAAATATTATGTTTCAGAAAAAATACACATTTACTACATATTTAGCAAAATGACTAAAACTGCAAAATTTCAATCATGTATTATTATATTAATAAACACTTATTATTGTAGTACATTAAACAGTACCCCCACCTCCTAAAATATATTCAAGCACTAACTGCAAGTATCCCTGAATATGACCTTATTAGGAAATAGGGTCTTTCCAGATATAATTAAGGATCTTGAGGTGAGATTATTCTATATTTAGGGTAGGCCCTAAAACCTATGACAATTGTCTTAATAAGAGAAAAAAACCTATGAAAACAAAGCCCTGTGAAGACATAGGCAAAGACTGGGGTGATGCATCTATAAGCCAAGGAATGCCCAACACTGCCAGCAGCCACTAGCAAATTTAAGAGAGGCACAGACTGGTCTCCCTCAGAGCCTCCAAAAGGAATCTAATCTGTTCAACAGAATTTTGGCCTCTAGAACTGTGAGAGGTTGGACAATTACATTCATGAACTCAGAAAAGTGCTACATACCTCATTACTGGATATCTCTATGGTCACCTTTGAAGTACTCCCCTTGGGAAGCTATGCACTGATGTCAGCAACTGTGTGGCTAGTTCACCCTTCAAAGTAATTTTGGAATGCTTTCTCTGAAATGGTTATCAGAGCTGTTGACATATGAGGCTGGACAATTAAGTTTGTGAACTCATCCTAGAAAAAGTGCTTCTAGAAGATGGCTGCTTCCATAGGCTCTGGCATACCAGAAATAACGTGACAACTCCATTCTCCATTTGTCACTAATTTAATGAATCTCTAATTATGAAGCTACTAATAATGAAACACTAGATTAACATATTCTACAAAGTCATTAATTAACAATATTAATTTGAGACAAAGCGCTGTGGCTCACGCCTGTAATCCTAGCACTCTAGAAGGCTGAGGCAGGTGGACTGCTTGAGCTAACAAGTTCAAGACCACCCTGAGCAAAAGCAAGACCCCTATCTCTACTAAACATAGAAAAAAATGAGGCAAGAGGATCACTTGAACCCAAGAGTTGGAGGTTCTGTGAGCTGTGACACCAGAGCACTCTACTCAGGGCAATAGCTTGAGATTCTGTCTCAAAAAACAAATAAACAAAAAAACCAGTATTAATTTGATGAAGTTTAAGTTCATTCTCAAACTCAAAAAATTGCTCAATGTACTTGGCCTCAGTTTTTCTGTATTTTAAACCTTACAACTTTAGTCTATTTTAGATAGAATTTCAGGTTGCCTACCATCCAAGGTCATTCCACTCAATGCAAGAAACCCTCAACATAACCAAATGTTTCTCAGCCCAAGGATCTGCTGCTTATCAATGCAGTTCATACCAAATTGTCTCTTTAACAAACCAGATTCATACACCATTCATTGCAATGGACTATAATTTTAAACAAGTCTGAATACACCATGGTGATATAAATCTTGAAATGTTGCTATCATTTCACTATCTAAATCTAACTATCTTCTTTAGAGTATTGATACTGTTTCTCCATTGATACCAAGTACAAAAAAGGATTCCAGAAAAAGAGATATTGGTCATTCAAGTGAAGGACAGACAAGAAGAATAGAATAGAACAGAACAGAATAGAATCCTGCAAGGCCCCACCCGTAAAAACTAAAACACTTGCTATTCTCCTAGCTCTGGCATAATTTAAATACTTTTGACACAAGTCAATAATGGGAAACTGGAAAACAACCATTAAGAAATAAATAAAACAGGGCGGCTCCTGTGGCTCAGCGAGTAGGGCGCCGGCCCCATATACCGAAGGTGGCGGGTTCAAGCCCGGCCTCGGCCGAACTGCAAAACAAAAAAATAGCCGGGCGCTGTGGCGGGCGCCTGTAGTCCCAG
>CAUYON010185732.1:0-28402 GCA_963573935.1 Arctocebus calabarensis
ATGTTTTGATCGTACTGTTACAGTTAGCCTTCATGGCATTTTCTTGATCACTATATAAAGACATTGATACTCTACATTTAATAAGTTTCCCCAGTACCCTGCTAAGATGCACCGTAGGTGTGATCCCACCAATTGCCCTGTATTCCATGGAATACTATGCACCATCTCATTTCTTGACCTCAGTCATCAACAGATGAGAAAGAAAATTTTCCTCAGGGTTGAATGTGGTCCTTGAGTTGAGGTTTATGGCCATGCCTCCCCTAGGCCCTGCACCTTCATCTCAGCCAGAAATGGCACCACCAGGTTGAGGGAGGGAGCGAGTGGAGCCAGAGGGGGGATAGCACACATCTGCTCATAAGGGCAATAAATATGTCCCACTGTTCCATGGTCATAGGGCACCCAGCCAGTTCTCTGATGTTCCCTCTTCCTGAGATGCCCTTCTCCACCTTCCCTCATTCACCATGCATGTTTGTCCTTTAAACTCATCCCCTCCAGAAAGCCATCACTGACTCAACCTCTCACTCCAGGCTAGACTATTCCTCCCTTCTCTGAGCACCACAATGCCAAGGTCAGACCCATGACACAGCACTGACCACACTGTGCTGTAACTTCAACTTCCTCTTTGTGTCTCATCTCTTCCCAGGAGTGCCATCAGATATTGAATAGGCATTTTTCTTTTTATTTTCATATCACCAGTGCCTACCACACCATTTGGTTCATAGGTAGCACACAATAAATGTTTCTTGAGGATGTGAGTATATGAACCCAATGTTTTTTGAAGAAAAGATGAAGAGAGGTGAGATTCCTTGCTTAAGGTCATACAATTGCTTGGTTACAAGGCTGATTCTAGAACTCAGGTCTTCTGACTCCAAATTCAGTGCTCAGTCCTGGACACAGCTACCTACTTCTGTGGTTGGTGGGGATGTCAGTGAGGAGAGCTGGAAGCAGCCTGGATCCTGAGGTACCCTGGCCATTCACTGGGCACAGGGCAAGGGGCTTGATCAGCAAGCAGATTCAAGGTCAACCCTTGACCCTGGCTCCAAATCATTGTCTAAAGTAGTCATATTCCAAGTCTTCAGGTGACCCAGCCAGGGATTAAGTCCACATAGTACTTAATGGTGAGGCCTGTACTTAGAGGAAAGTCACTGTACTATTTCAGGAGCTAAGAGAGAAACTGGACCTCCGGCCCCACAGCCCAAAGAAGGGAAAGACCCTCCTAGTGAAGGAGGCAGTGAAGGTGTAGATGGGCTCACGGGTGACAGCGTTGGCAAAGGTCACCCAGCCCACCTCATAGTCGAGAGACACCCGCACCTGCTGGGGCTGCTCCCTCAGCACCAGCCTCATGGGGAAGGAGCCTAGAGCTGAGACAAAGCCCCAGGCCAGCCTCACGGCCCACACCCCCTCCTCTGGCCGGGGCCGAAGTTCCCCCTTCCGTGACATGTCCTCGCTCATCACCCCCACGGTGCAGCTGCCCCCATGGGCCAGGTCCACACTCACCACCCACGTGTGTCTGCCCCCTATGAAGCCATCCTGAGCCAGCACACAGGTGGCCCGGTCGAAACGCTGAGGGCTGTCTGGAGAGTTCTGCCATTTGTAGGAGAACTGAGCACGCCGGTGGTCCTCAGACAAGAGGAGCTTGGGGTGGGACGTCTGGGGGTCTAGGGAGATGTGTGCTGTGGGAAAAACCAAAAGGGACACAGATGTCAGCATAGGAGGGCCTAAAACCTCCCCCTGGTGTCCCCTGTAAGTACTATTGTTACCAGCAACGTATGCAATGCCATACGTTGGACCAGCAGTGTGGCATCACCTGAGAACTGGTTAGAAATACGGCCTCTCAGAACCTGCCTCCTAACAAGATGCCCTGGTGATGCATGCACATGGTAAAGCCTGAGGAGCCTGCCTCAAGGAGGCAGCAGCTCTCGTGTGGGTCCGTGTGGTCCTCTGGACAGCTGTTTTGCTCACTGCACCCTGGCTTGCTTCCAAAGCTGTGAGTGCCCACTGGGACCTGCTCCTGCCGCTACACTTCACCCTCCCATCCCTGTGGCTCTGTCTCAGAAGGAGGAGACAATTCCTCCATCCAAACTTCATGGTACCCCCCTGCCTTCCTCCCAGGGAACTTGGAACTCATCTACTTTCCATTCCCGCAGGCTGTCTGGCTCACTCACTCTGCTTTCGTCATTCTAAAACTGTCAGAGTCTGAGGACCAAAATCTTCTGCAGACCCCTGCATATTGTAAGTTTAAGTATTCATAAACTGGGAAAATATTGTGCATTTGGATACATCCATGGGTTCGTGAGCCTCTTCTAGCAATTCAATGACTCTCCAGGGTCTTTGGCTGTTTCACTGGGAACAAATGCCTTGAAGGGGTCCATTCTATTCATTCCATAGGCCATCCTCCTTCTGTCACCTATGAAATGACATCTTAGATAGGGGCTTCTGACAGTTCTAAGAATATGATTTTAAACGCAGATGAAAGTTCCCCTTATCCAGAAAGGTCTCCCTGACAAACTTTATCCCATTCCAGTTTAATCTTTCTATCCACTCATCTGCCCAGACCAGGATGTGAGCTTCATACCACACATGCTGTACAGGAGTGTGCCTGTCCCTTCTTCATGGTTCTCCTGAGTGCCTTGTAAAGGCAGTGACATAGGTGCACACTACATGTATACATGATATACAGACACATATGTGTAGATATGTATGATGCATATACACACGCATGCGTGTACGTATATAAATATTATGGTGCCCAGTGCAGAATCCTGCGCAACTGTCTCTCTGTGTCAGGGACTCGTCACTCTGTCTCATCCTGATATAGCTGCTTACCTGGCTCATAGTCCAACTCAAAATGGAGTTTTTCTGCAAAGAATAAATAAAATAGGATGATATTTCATTAGTCTCACAAAGCCACAGAACTTTTAGTGATGAGGAAACTGAGGCACATAAGAGGGGAGGAACAAAGAGAAAGTGGGGGCTGAAAATCTCCTCTTTGAACAAGTTCCAGGGGGTCTGATGCTGTTGGCTGGGCCCCCACTCTGAGACCCACTGCTCTAGCTCTGAGCAGGCAGAGATTACATCTGCCGTGCTCACCTCTGTATCCACAGGACCCAGGACATAGTAAATGCTCAAGAAACATCTGCCTAATAGAGAGATGAGTGGGTCCATTTATTTCTTGTCTGCTTGGAAATTATTGTTTGGGTAGTCAAACGTGAGCCTTCGATTAGGTAAACTTTCCTTCACTGCCAGGCCACTAAGAATACTTCCAGGAAGTGGACTTATGGGGAAAAGTTCTTCTCAGGTGACAGTCTTGTGGGTAGGTCATTGAGAAATAGGTGGCAGTAGGAGGTGATGACATAGAGCCACATTCCATTACCATCTGTCATTTCAAACTCTCCCCCTCCCTTTCCTATCACCATTCCCTGTTCCAGAAAAGGGAAGTGGGCACAGTGCCCTCATGGGCAGTCCGACTCAGAGGGCTAGACCAACAGAAGGAAAGTGGGGGGGGGAATAAGATGCCATAGGATAAATACTGTGACAGCTGCTAATTAACAATATTTATTATCAAAAACTTACTACATATCACAAATGTTGCCATGGGCTTTTTAACTTATTGAGAATGACAAATGTCGTTAATCATTATCTTTTATATTATTTAATGCCAACTGATCAAATTTGTGTAATTATTTTTTAAATCAGTTCAATTTTTTTCCCCAAAATCTTCATCTTTATTATCTTTCTTCATAATATTCTAACAGGCAGATTTTATAAGAATCTTCAAATAAGAAAATCAAGGCACTAGAAAAGGATAAACCTTGCCACAACACCACTTGACTGAAGCACAGAGGCCATTCCTAAACCTGGGCTTCATGCCCACCTGTGCTCTGTGGGGACCTGGGATTCTCTTACCCAGAAACATCTTCATCTCCCTCTGCAGCGGGAGGGCCTGCTGGGGAAAGTCCCGAATCTTCTCACCCAGTTCAGGGGACACAGCCTCTGGTTTCCGGCACTTTCTGGTTTCACATCTAATGGCACAAAAATGGTGGGGTCTGGGAATTAGCCTCCTTAATGATGCCGTAAGTCAGCCTGTCATCTAGTTCTGCCACTTTCCATAGACCAGCGGTTCTCAATCTGTGGGTCGCAACCCACGGGAACTGTATTAAATGGTCATGGCAGTAGGAAGGTTGAGAACCACTGCCATAGACAGATAGAAATTCTGTATGGATGAATATCTATGGCTATACATGAGAATGCACCTGTGGATGTGCAAGTTTACATGTGAATTTATGTCCTTAATGTGAGAATGTTATATGTTTATATGGCAATAACTAGGCATGTGGTCCATGTATGTATACTTCAGTGAGAAAAGGGAAGAGAGAAACTATATCACCTACCTTATTAGAGTGCTTCTGATATCCTATAGGAGAGAAAGACAGAAGCATTCAGTTTCCAGTTTCTCTCTCCCACTTTTCTTAAGACTAAAAAATACCACATTCCTAGTCCTGGATAGAGAAAAGGCACCAGATCTGTAGAGTCACAGAGTGTTAGAGTTTACTAGGCTTGGGGATCGGAGCCCAGTGATTTTATTTTATAGACCCAGGTAGGTAACTGCCCCTGCTTGTTAGAGGCAAAGGTAAGTCTCATACCAAGGTTTCTTGTTTCTCAGGCCTGAGGGTATCCCCCTAAATCATGGTGCCATTCTGACACCTTGTTGAGACCCCAATATTTCTCCTCCAGTGCAAGGAAGTGAAATAAAGGAGGACAAACTTCCTGACCGGGGCGGTACCTGTGGCTCAAAGGAGTAGGGCACTGGCCCCCTATACTGGAGGTGGCAGGTTCAAACCTGACCCCAGCCAAAAACTTAAAAAAAAAAAACAAAAACAAAAACAAAAATTTCCTGACTGGCCAATGGTAACATTTAGGTTATAGAGAATGGTTTGGAAATATCATCTGACATTTGTTTGCAAAGTACTTGATACTTTCCAAAGTGCTACTTCAAATTCCATTTTACGATTGTATCTTCACGAAAGCTCTGTGAGATAGTTAAGGAAAGTATCTTCCCTATTTGATGGATGATGGGATGAAGAGATGGAGACCAGAGAGCAAGGTGTCCAAGGAACACTTGAGGAAGCATTGAGTCCTGTGATCCACCTCCCGTCTGGGACAACAGAGATGTGTGAGTGAAGGAGATACGGCTCACACAGGCATAGGTGCAATGGTCACAGGAGGGCACAGGTGAAGCAGGGTTCGGGGCTCACCGTCAGGAGCTCCCCTGCCGGCCTTTCATTCTTCTCTTCCAGTTCTTCGATCAGAGCGTTAAACCGGCAGATCTCCCCAGCCACCAGGAGGTCAAACTCATCCTGTTGCTTTAAGATGTCCCCATCTAGGCTCTCCAGCTGCGCTAAGAGGACGCTCTGCTGTTCCTTCAGGAACTGGCTCAGGTGTGCAAACTCAGAAATCACCTGTTGTCTCTTGGTGGACACCTGAGTCTGAAGGGGCAAAAGGAGAGCGGCGGAGGAAGTTTTCAAGCTCATTTCTCCTCCTCTTCCTTTTTCTTATTTTCCCTTACTTTGCTCCCATCTTCTTCCTGGTCTAGATCAACATCCTCCAAAATTTAGTGGTAAAACCAGAACCACACACACACACACACACACACACGCATGCACACGGCTGTGTTTCCTTTCTACCCGCATCCCACTGCCGGAAGCTAGACTACACAGCACTGCCTCAGCATTGTCTGCTGGAGCTTCTAATCGGGGTAGGGCTGAGGCAACGCGAAAGGGAGGTGGGGGGGGACACTCTACCTCCTGCCTTTTGTGAAGTGCACACTTTGTGCACGGCCCTAAACTACTTTACAGGCACAATCTCATTTAATCCTTACTGCAATTTAATGAGATTGTGACAATTTTTACTCTCCATTTTATAGATAAGTAAACTAAAGTTAGAGAATTGTGAGTTCATATAGTTAGTGTCAGAGTCAGGATTCAAGCTCAGAATGAGTTCAAAGCCCTATGTCCTCTGTGGCCTTGGTCACACACCAGACCCTGCGGACGGGGAGGGACTTAGAGAAAGAGTGATGACCTACCAAGAGGACTTGTATTCTTTTCTTTTCCCTTGACTGGATTTCTTGAATCTCTTCTCTTTCTTTTCGTAGACACTTAAGACATTTTCGTATTTGTTCCTGGGGAGAAGGAATATAAAATACCTAAGATGGAAAAATTATTTGCACAGGGGTGTCACCTCATCCAACCCTCTACTTCCAGGAATGAAATGGCCCTAGGAAAGGGGTCTCTCCCTTAGCTGACAATGCTGACCCTTCTCCACCCTGACAGCTTACTCTCTTTGGGTCTAATTCCTCTTGTTTTGTGCTCCAAAAATTTGATCAGGGCTTTCTCCCTTTATCTTGGGACATTAGAGGCTGTGACTTGGTTTTCCCATTTGAACCTTTTTTCGGGGTAAACATCTTAATACATTTTGCTTGTTTTAAATGGTATCTGGGATCTGTCCTGATATTGATGTGCCCTTCACTGAAATTAGTCCAAGTCTCTGACATACCTCAAAGGGAACATGTGCAAATAACAACCCTCCTTTCTTACTAGAATCAATATTCTGTGTATGAGGCTGGGGGTGTGGCTCACCCCTGTAATCCAACACTCTAGGAGGCCAAGGCTGATGGATTGCTTGCGTGCACAAGTTTAAGATCAGCCTGAGCAAGAGGTATTTTTGTCTGTAAAAAATAGCTGGATATTGTAGCAGGAGCCTGTAATCCCAACTACTTGGGAGGCTGAGGCAAGAGGAGCCTTTGAGCCCAAGAATCTGTGGTTGCTGTGAGTTATGATGCCATAGCACTCTACTGGGGGTCAAAAAAGTGAGACTCTGTCTCAACAACAACAACAAAAAATCTGTGTCTGATTCTAGAGGGGAGAAGACACTTGGATAACACAAAATTAATAGACAAATTATTTTAAAAAGTATTTGTTCTAGAATAGTTAGAAGCAGGTAACACACATAAATGTCCATCCATGTATGTTCAAAATACACTGGCTCAGCGCCTGTGGCTCAAGCGGCTAAGGCGCCAGCCATGTACACCTGAGCTGGTGGGTTCGAATCCACCCCGGGCCTGCCAAACAACAATGACGGCTGCAACCAAAAAATAGCCAGGCATTGTGGTGGGCACCTGTAGTCCCAGCTACTTGGGAGGCAGAGGCAGGAGACTCGCTTGAGCCCAGGAGTCAGAGGTTCCTATGAGCTGTGATGCCACAGCACTCTACCCAGGGAGATAGCTTGAGGCTCTGTCTCAAAAACAAAACAAAACAAAAAAACACATATAGGACTCTCAACATCAAATGCTAATTAACTAATACATCCACACATACTTGTATTATACTAAAACACAATAAACACAACTAAACAACTAAAACCAGCACACACTAATTTAATGACAGTTAAAATGACATGCCACCCAAACATAAACTCTCCACCAGGCACACTTAAAACATTCAGATACAAACATACTCAGACTCCCACTCAAACACACCAAACACACCTAAAAACATGAAAACATTCATGCACATACACACTGTGTAATCATTCCTCCTTCCTGAAGACACACCTGATACAATGCACAGACACACACTAATGTTTTGGCCACTTGTTCACTCAACAAGTATTTACTGAGCTCCCATTATCCTTTGGCCAACACAAAACACATCAAAAACATAAACACATGATGTTCCGTGCCTGAGTCTGTTGCCTGGGTAATCTTATTAGCAAGGAGAAAGAACTGGGCCTCAAGCTGGCCTAAATAATTCACAACTCTGCTCTGCTCCTCTTAGTCCAGTCAGTCCCACCCCTGCCCTGGGATCCCCCTGTCCCCTCTCCTACCCTGTAGGGAGCCGCTGCGTCCTCCAGGAAGCGCAGGGTGTGCGCCCTGTGCTCCCTGGCCTCGCGGCACAATACGCACAGCTGCATCTCATCGTCCTCACAGAAGAAGTAGACCTTCTCTCCATGCTCCTGGCAGACATCCTCCTCTTCTGAACCCAGCATGGACACCAGCTGGAGGCGCCCAATGTTCTCCACCACGCTGGCCAGCTGCCAGTTGGGCCGGAAGCTCCCAGGGCGGAAGGGCTCCTTGCAGAGAGGGCAGGTGGGGGACTCCTCCGGTTCTGGGCCTGGGATCTCACAGTACCGGGTGAGGCAGCTGCGGCAGAAGTTGTGGCCACAGTCGATGGTGACCGGCTCCCTGAGGGTGCCTTGGCAGATGGGGCAATTGACTTCTTCTGCCAGGCTGGTCACAGAGGCAGCTGAGGCCATGCTGGTGCTGCTAGGCCTATGGCCTCCTCAAGGTCACCCTCTTTGCTTGGTAGAGGGAGAAGGTCTGAGAGAACAGTGAGGGCACACACCACACACTCACACACCTGCACGTGCTCATGGCCAGACACAGGCACATCTTAAATACGCACCAGTACCCGCATCCTCATACACACAGACAAGGCACCCACTCTGGCAGCCAGGGTTCCGTTGTCCTGCCAATAGCACAGGTGGAGAATAGCAGAGGAGGAGCAGGACGAGGGGCTCACAATGTTCCAGAGATGACCTCAGTTACTCTCTGGACTGGTGACCATGATGGGACCTGCTGTTCTTTTCTGTCCATCCAGAGACACAGTGGAAGGAAAGTGGTGATAGCTCCACCATCCACTGTGGAAAGAGACATTCTTTTGGAGGCAGGAGGGAGTCTGGGTAACAGAGTGGAGATGCCACCCAGTCTCCCTGCTGTGTGGCCAGCTGTCTCCAGGGAGATTGGAGATATCAGCCAGCCCAGGTCTTGCCCGTCAGTGGGCAGGAGAGTGTGGGGACTCAGATAAGGTCCTTGTGCCCTGGTACACACGGCATCACTAACTTCAATGGTAATCCCCCAACTGTCCTACCATAGCTTCGAAAGAGGTTGGAATACTCCCTGTGTGAAAGAAGTAACAGCCAACATTTATTCATAATGATTATATGCCATATAATAATATAAGCAATTTAAATGTATGATCTAATTTATTTCCCCTGTCTATTCTACACCATCAATGCTATTAGGATCTCTATTTTATAAATGAAAAAGTTGAGGCTCAGTTAGCTTATTTATTGCCCAAGGTACACAAGTAGGAAGGTGAGTGGCCATAATTTGCAGCCAGATCTACATGTCTTCTGAGCAATGCTGTCCAATAGAAATGCAATGTGCATTTAAATTTACAATTTAAAATGTCCTTGTAGCCATATAGAAAGAGTAAAAAGAAATAGGTGGAATTAATTTAGTAATGCCTTTTTTTTTTTTTACTTTTTTTTTTGAGACAGAGCCTTCAGCTGTCACCCTGGGTAGAGTGCCGCCGTGGCGTCACAGCTCACAGCAACCTCCAACTCCTGGGCTCAAGCGAGTCTCCTGCCTCGCCTCCCAAGTAGCTGGGACTACAGGCGCCCGCCACAACACCCAGCCATTTTTTGGTTGCAGCCATCACTGTTGTTTGGAGGGCCCTGGCTGGATTCAAACCCACCAGCTCAGGTATATGTGGCTGGCGTCTTAGCCGCTTGAGCCACAGGCACCGAGCCAGTAATGCCTTTTATTTAGCCTTATATTTGCAAAATATTATCATTTCAAAATATGATTCATATAAAACATTATTAATATTTTACATCTCTTTTTATTTGTGTGTAGCATGGTCTTTGAAATCTGGGGTACATTTTACACATACAGCACACCTCAATTCCCACTGGCCACAGTTCAGTGCTCAGTGACCCCATGTGGCTGGTGTGGACAGTGTAGCTCCAAGGCTATACTCCAAGGGGGATATGAAGGTGGAAAGGGAAAGTGAGTAAAAAGGGTACAACAAGAGGAGCTGGGTTGATCACTCAGGGGAGGACAGAGGGAGATCTGGTTTTTTAGGTTTTTTTGAGACAGAACCTCAAGCTGTCACCCTGGGTAGAGTGCCGCCGTGGCATCACAGCTCTACAGGCACCCGCCACAACGCCTAGCCATTTTTTGGTTGCAGCTGTCATTGTTTGGAGGGCCGGGCTGGATTCAAACCCGCCAGCTCAGGTGTACATGGCTAGCGCCTTAGCCCGTTAAGCCACAGGTGCCGAGCTAAGAGGTCTGGTTTTATCGGCAGATGCAGGTGAGTGGATGAAGAACCGTAGTGCTAGATCTCAGTCCTGCTATGGCTTGTGCAGAAAGAGCACAGGGCGTGAAGCCAGGAGCCTGGGATCATCCCCAGTTAGGAGGCTTTCTAGCTCTGTGACCTTTGGAAAGTCATTTTACCTTTCACTTTATAGTTCCTTTTCTGTGAAATGAAGGCAAGGATAACCTTCCCAGAGGGTAGTCATTAGAATGAGATATAATAATATGAAAACACTAAACCCTAGATAAATGTGATTGACACTTTATTCTTTCTGATTGTTTTCTAACATGTAGCAACATAAATCATTTGCATTTTGATTTCTTGCCTTCTCCCACCTACAGTAAAAAAGTAAAATTAATGTACATTGTTGCCCAAACTCCAGCGGGCACTGTGGTGCTGGGTAGGGGGGTATTTAGTAGCACAAGAAAAGGCCAGCATGAGCAGATGAGGTGGGCAGGAAAGGAGAGCAGAGGAGGAGCCCCGGTAAGCAGTCATCACATGGTGACAAGCAGTGTCTTATCAGCATCTCCACCCCAGAGTCTCCGGAAGTCAACACCTCCCACTCCTGTCTGGACTTTGATGCTCTGGGCACACCTCAAAGTCAGAAGTTTATAGCTCCCACCTGCTCAATTTGACAGGAAGCGTCTCCTCCCCATTTCTCCCCACCCACTGTGGACAAGAGCTTCCCAGAAACCCCATCTCCCTGTGACCTCATGGTGTACTCTGCTCCCCACCCCAGGGACAGAAGGAGCCAGAAGGAGTACACAGTCCGCTTACTTGCCGTCCACTGGGAAATTCCAGGTAATTTGAGATGCCCTGGAGTTTGGACCCACTCAGCTGATGGGTGGTGGCCAAGGGCTCTGCACACAGAGCCCAGAGGTGGAGCAGGTGGCTTCCCTGTGCTGACATTCCTGCCTTCCTCTCTGTTGGCCTCCTGGTCCTTTCCTTCTGTGACTCATTTAAATGCAACTCACTTTCAGGGAAAGGAAATTCATGTGGACCAAGGCAAAGGCCTGAGTGGACAGGCTGGGGAAGGCATTGTGATGCCCTCAACCCCCACTCTTCAGGTGGTCCGTGAGGGGGCCAACTGTCCTGACTGCACAAGGCACCTGGAGGATGCGGTGACCACCTGTGGACATATCTGCCGACTCTGCTTCCTGCAGCCCTCCCAGATGGGGGCTCAGCCCTCAGGCAGGATTCTCCTCTGCCCACTCTACCAGGAAGAGGAGCACTCAGAGGCCCCCATGGACCCTGTCCCCCTAGGCCCATTGGAGGAGACTTACTGTAAGGAGCACGGTGAGAAGATATACTTCTTCTGTGAAAAGGATGCTGAGTTCCTCTGTGTGTTCTGCCGGGAGAGTCCTTCCCACCAGGCCCACACTGTGGCGTTCCTTGATGAGGCTATTCAGCCCTACCGGGTAAGACGTCTTAGCTCTACCATGGGCCTGTTTAGGGTGTGACAACGTTCTGTTGTGGGTAGAGAGAATGCAATAGGGACCCGGATGAAAGGCCCGGCTTCCATGTCAGGGGACCCTGAGGCTGAAGGACACTAGGGACACTCCCAGACTGAAAAGGGACGTGGCTGCTCTTGGATATGTAGGATGTTATTGTCTCAGGGGGACTTTAGAGCAAGCCCTCAGAAGACCTCACAGTGATGGAGCCCAAAGAACTGCAGCCGTGGCTTTGCTTACTAAGGACAGACAGCCCGGTGCAGAGTAGGATCTTCTGCAGGTTGTAGACAGGATGAACTTGTTCTCCCAGGGCCTAGACTGGATGTGGGATTAACAAGACCTGATCTCTTGAGATCATTGGAAAGAGAGGAGCAGACAAGGGCAACCTGCACGTGCTGCTCTTCTTGCTGAGAGTGGGAGGGTGGCAGTAGTCCAGCATTATGAGAATTTCCTACCTGGTCTTGGGACACTACCCATTCCTGCCTGCCTCTCAGATCTCTCTCTTATCATCCCGTCACTAGGTCTGGAAGTGGTTTCCTCAGAAACATCTTTAGAATCTTGAACTCTGCTTTATCCCCACAGCCAGACCCTCCCCATCACTCACCCCTCTTTTGAAGTCTCTAGTGCATTCCCTGCCTCCATTCACCCTTTCCAGGTGCCCTTCAATCTGTCAGAGGGAGAGCCTCTGAAAACACAAAGCCAATCCAATCGTGTCGCTTCCCTTCTCAAAATCCCTCCATGGATCCCTAGTGCCCAAAGCAAGTCCACAGTCTTAGCAGGGCACTCAGGCCCTTTGCAGTCAGGCTCCTGCCTCCCTGTCCAGTCTTCTTTCTCAGCCGCCCTCCTCAGCACCATGTATCCAGCCAGGCTGAGCTGCACCTGCTGCTTCTTATTCATTCTATTTCTAATCCTTTTTACATAGTTTCTTCCTCCTAGAATGCTTTCCTCCTCACCTCCCCTTTTTTCTTTTTTATCATTTTTTTTTTTTTTTTTTTGAGACAGAGCCTCAAGCTGTCACCCTGGATAGAGTACCATGGCATTACAGCTCACAGCAACCTCCACTTCCTGGGCTCAAGCGAGTCTCTTGCCTCCGCCTCCCAAGTAGCTGGGACTACAGGCGTCCGCCACAACGCCTAGCCATTTTTTGGTTGCAGCCATGATTGTTGTTTGGCAGGCCCGGGCTGGATTTAAACCCACCAACTGAGGTGTACGTGGCTGGCGCCTTAGCCCGTTGAGCCACAGGCGCCGAGCCTCTCTTTTATCACTTTAATCAATTTTAAGTATATAGTTCAGGAGCATTTCTGGCCAACGAGAAATCTATCTTTCAAGGCCCACTGTAAATGTATTCTGGTTCCCTTACCCCTTCAGGCAGAACAATCCTTTGGATCTGACTGTGCACACACTATGACTATTACATTTTTCTATCTGTATTTTAATCACTCATAACTGACTCCCGCCTGAGATGGAGATATCTTTATCTTTGAATCCTTCAGCATTCAGTGGTGTGCTTGGAATGTGATAGACAACTCATATCTGTGAGTTGAATTATTAACGCACCCCTTTCTGCCCATTCTCCTCCCCACAGGATCGTCTCAGGAGTCGGCTAGAAGCTCTGAGTGTGGAAAGAGATGAAATTGAGAACATAAAGTATCGAGAAGACCAGAAGCTTCAAGTGCTTCTGGTAAAGGCCACACTGTTGGCCACTTTCTCCTTTGAGGTTTTCTTAACAGACTCTGGGGAAGCCTGTTGGTTAGTGCCTGTTGCCTGACTGGAAAGGACCAGCAAACTCTTCTCATTTACCTTCCTGTCATTGTACAAGGGCCTTTGGGATCTCAGAACATCAGTACTGGAAGTAGTTCTGATGTCTTCTAATTCAAGATCCATCTTATTTGCCATTTTTTACAGAATGGAAAAGTCTAGGAAAGTGATGCTCCCAAGGCCATATGCATGAGTCTCCTGATCTTAGTCCATTGCTCTTCCTGCCCAAGTCTGTCTACCTGAACACACCATCTGCCAATGGAAATCTTAGGATCAGAAGGTGTATATTAATGTCTGGATTCTAATCCTGACCGCGAGACTGACCTTGAGGACAAGGGCAGATGGTGTGGCTAGATCTGGCTCCCTCTCACCTTTTTCTTCATGCTACAAAATTATGAAGGAGGAAAATCAATGTGGGAATCTCTGGTACCTTGACCAAGGAGACAGAGTGTGGGTCCAGGAAGATCTATCTCTCCAGCATCCCTTAACTCCTGTCAAAGTACCCATGGATGCCCTGTTCATGGCTAAGCCCAATCTCACACTCTTCCACTAAGTTGTGTTGATTCTAATTACAACTTCCTTTTGCCTCAATTGTTTTTTAAGAAATGACTACAGGTATTCTCCCTCAATTCTATGAAGGCATGGTAGGGTTAAAATGGTATCATAGTTGCAGAAAGAATTTTTAAAAGTTAAACATGGTTCTAAAAGGATAACATGGCATAATTATCAGAATCTCTAGTTAAGAAAATAGCGCAGCCTTCATCATTACTATGTTCACTTAAGACCTATCTACTTTTCCATAAGGTGTCTTGGAACAAATTGTTCCCTGTCTCTCCTGATCAATAATAATATAGATGATCCTCCCAGAAGCTAGCTCTGAGTCCCTTCCTAACCATGTCTGTCCTACCCCTTGCAGACTAAGATAGAAAACAAGAAGGAACAGATAGAAGCAGCTTTTGAGAGGCTGGAGCAGGACCTGAAGGAACAGAGGTGTCTCCTGCTGGCCAGGCTGAGAGAGCTAGAGAAGCAGATTTGGAAGGAGAAGAATGAGTACATCACAAAGGTCTCTGAGGACGTCGCTCAGCTTGAAGCCCAGATCACAGAGCTGGAGGAGAAGTGTCAGCAGCCAGCAAGTGAGCTTTTACAAGTGAGAGACACCCCACCACTTCATAAGATAGAGAAGGACTGGAGGGGAAGGGGGTGCCACGTGATGGGCTGGAGAGAGGCAGGAGAGGGAAGTGGAGATTATTTCTAAAGGAAAGGACTGATAGTTATCTGGCCTAGAGAGGTTATGGAGGTATAGATCCAGAGGGCTTGGAGACTTGTCCGGACCTTATACTGTGGTCATGCTAAGGGCTTTGGGATCATACAGTCTTTGGTTTGATTGTCAGCTCTTCTAATCGTGTGTCTTGGGTAAATCTCTTGACCTCTCTAAATCTGGGGATAATAATAGCACCCCTCTCCATAGGATTATCATAAAAATTATAAGAAACAATCCACGTAAAATGCTTAGCAAGATCCCTGGTACACAGAGAGAACTCAATAAATGGTGCCTGCTATGGTTATCATTATGTGATAATCACATCAGACCCAGCTGATAACTCAAAGCTGACCCCTGTTTACCATCACTTTTTTTTTTTTTTTTTGAGACATAGTCTCACTTTTTCGCCCTCGGTAGAGTGCTGTAGCGTCACAGCTCACAGCAACCTTCAACTCTTGGGCTTAAGTGATTCTCTTGCCTCAGCCTCCCAAGTAGCTGGGACTATAGGCACCTGCCACAATGCCCGGCTTTTTTGTTGCAGTTGTCACTGCTGTTTTAACTATCTGCGGATGGGTTCAAACCCACCACCCTCAGTATACGGGGCTGGGGCCCTACCCACTGAGCCACAGGTGCCACCCTTTACCATCACTTTTTAAAGGTTAAAAGTAGTACCCATCCGCAGGATAAGGTTGAGACAGAGAAATCGGCATAAATTAACTTACCACAAAGTCCCAAATTAGTAGGAAAGCATGTCTAATGAGCAGTCTAATGAGTAGGTAATTAAAGAGATATAACTCTCTAGAGGAGAGTTTTGAGCTGGTATTTCAAGGAAGAAAGGCTGTACAGAATCCATGACAGGAGGACATGTGGAAACTAAGTGCATGTTCTTGTCTTCTTTTGTAGGATGTCAGAGTCAACCAGAGCAGGTAGGGCCCACTACCCAGTCCCGCCTCCTTTATGTTCAATGTGGAGAGTGAAGGGGGAGGGGCTTTCACTGCCACCCACCTCCTATCCCCCAGAAAGGCAAAAGCACTCTGACAGACACACTGCCTCATTCACTCACACACACATACACACATACACACGTACGCAGTCTAAACTTATGGAAGGTTCATTTTTAACCTGATCAGTTAAAAACTCTTGGTATTATGGACACATTTTTTTCTCTTATAAGTGAAGTTATAAGCAATAATTATGTTTTAAGGCTGATCCAGAAACATCTATTTAACCTATAAAATTATTAGTACATAACACTATTTAAAATATAATTTGAAATGGAAATATTTTAATGTAATTCACATGTTAAGCCATCCTTAAATTCCTAGTAAAATAGTGTCCTATTCTTATTCTATTTGATAGACTCTAATAATGGTTAAGATTCTTCTATTTATAGAAATAAAAAATTGATCTATAAAAAAAAGAAATGGAATTATTTTCTGTAGAAAACAATAAGTATGGCTGGGCATGGTGGGTCACAACTGTAATCCTAGCACTCTGGGAGGCCGAGGCAGGTGGATTGCCTCAGCTTAGGAGTTTGAGACCAACCTGAGCCAGAGCAAGACCTTGTCTCTAAAAATAGCCAGACATTGTGGCAAATGCCTATAGTCCTAGCTACTTGGAAGACTGAGGCAAGAGAATCACTTGAGCCCAAGAGTTTGAGGTTGCTGTGAGCTGTGACGCCACAGCACTCTACCAGGGGCAACAAAGTGAGACTCTGTCTCAAAAAAAAAAAAAAAAAAAGACAAGAAAAGAAAAAGAAAGAAAAAAAATAAAATAATAAGCATGGAATCTGGAAAGACTAGTTTGTTCTTTTTTTTTTTTTTTTTTAGCCTGGGCTGGGTTTGAACCCACCACCTCCAGCATATGGGACCGGCGCCCTACTCCTTTGAGCCACAGGTGCCATTCCCACTAGTCTGTTCTTTCATTCATTTTTCACACTCTACTTCTCCTGTTTCCTTCAGCATTTTCTAATTTTGCTATGAAAGGAGAGCCACCAGGAGCTGGGAGGTTTTATAAATGCATGCCCCTTCCCTTTCCTTTCTGCTGTAAGCCTTAGGCACTGCACTAAGATGAGAAGAGACATATAACTAGGGAATGCTTATCATGTGCTTGTGCCTATTGGTATGTAGGAGGTATAAAACCCAGGTGTCTATGAATCAGGAAGGCACACACATTTTTCAAACAGATCTGTAAGGGAGTGAAAAGCTTGCTCAGGATCATATAGCCAATGCCTAACAAGGACTGAGCTGGAACCAAAATTAAGGGCTTTTTCATTGCAATATATTTGTTCCTTTACCTTCACCCCCCCCTTTCTCTTCTAGCATCTTTTTCTTTATAAACAGCACAATGTTTTTCACTGTATTTCAGATAGAGGTAACTGATCTCTGCCCCTTTCAGCCCTCACAAACTCAAACATTCTCCTACAAAGCCTACCTCCAGTTCTTAAAGCGTGATTACCATGATTAGTTCCTTTTAGGTCTAATTAAAATGCCTCTTGCTTTAGTCACTATCCATTTCCAGCAAAGGTAAAGAAATGATACTCAACCAAATTATTCACTGCAGACAGAAAAATCATTCTTTAACACAATTTTAGCCTCATTTGATCTATAGCACCCAAACATTATTTTTGTAATTTGGATTTAGCTGGTTACCAACTTGTCTGCAGGTGTGAGATAAAGACTGTTGTGAGGACAGAGACCATTTCTCATGAACTTGTCAAGAAGATCCGTGATCTCCATAGGAAAATACTCACCCTCCCAGAGATGATGAGGACATTCTCAGGTGAAGAGGAAGGGGCCACGGCTTTCCCCACTCCCAGTAGTTGCTCCCATCTACTTCACCCATCTCCATCTTTCCCCAAAAGGCCTTGGGCAACTCCTTATGCAGGGGCGTGGCGGGAGGGCATTTCCTAGATTATCTCCTCTGCTCCCTAAAGACAGGCACTGGATTGGGAGTCCAGCAAAGTGAAGACCACTTCTCTTCCATTAGAACATAGTAGAAACCAAGCCTTCTCCTGCCCCTGTCCTCATCCTGCCTTTAGAGGTGCCTGTAAGAAATAATAAGTCACAGATCTTTCTATTTCTGCTTCCCCCAGAAAACTTGGTGCATCATTTGGAGACAGATTCAGGTAAACAGCGGGGGATTTGGGGAGCTGTTCTTTCAGTCATCTATTCAATCCATGGCAGCAAACAAAGCAGTTAAATGCATGCATCCTTGAGCTCGAGTGCTTGGGTTCCCTATTCTAGCTCTTGCTAAATATGAGACACTGGGGGAAATATAAAGCCTTTTTGTCCCATAGTTCCTTCATCAACAAAATGAAAAAAATAATAATAATAGTACTACACCTACTCCATAAATAGCTGTGAGGATTAAATGAATTAATAGATGCGAAGAGCTTAGTACAGAATCTGGCATATAGTGATTGCTCAGCTAATGTTAGTTGCTTGTAACCAGCATTGTGCTGGACCCTTTATTGACTTGAATAAGTACTGTATGATTTTTAAAAAAAAAAAAAAACACTTACTTTAAATTCGCCCTTAATTTAGAAATTGTTCTTACAAGTATCACCTCATTCTGATATAAAACAGTGCTTCTCAAACTTAAATGTGCAGAAAAAATCACCTAGGGATCTTGTTAAAACACAGATTCTGATTTAGGGGTCTGGAATGCAGCGCAACAATTTGCCGTTTTAATCGTCTCCCAGGAGACAGGGATGGATGCTACTGGTCCACCCACCGCCCTTTGAGAAGCAAATCCTTACAGCACCGCTTGCCAGTCAGGTAGAAGAGCTGTCATTGTCTGTCCTCATGGAACAGAAGGGAAAACTGAGGTTCAGAGAAGCCAGCCAAAGGAAGGCTGCTCACAGCGGTGTTCTTTCTGCCCCCACTCACGTGGTTACCTGCTCCAGGGACATTTTTGGTTGGCTGCGGCCAGTTGTTGATGTTCATGCTGTCCTCCCTCTAGGGGTCATCACTCTGGACCCTCAGACCGCCAGCCGGAGCCTAGTCCTCTCCAAGGACAGGAAGTCGATGAGGTACACCCGGCAGCAGCGGAACCTGCGCGGGGGCCCCCTGCGCTTCGACGGCCTCCCCGCCGTGCTGGGCTCCCCGGGCTTCTCCTCGGGGCGCCACCGCTGGCAGGTGGAGGTACAGCTGAGCGATGGCGGCGGCTGCGTGGTGGGGGTGGCCGGGGAACAGGTGAGGAGAAAAGGAGACATGGGCCTGAGCGCCAAGGAGGGCGTCTGGGCGGTGATTTTCTCGCACCAGCAGTGCTGGGCCAGCACCTCCCCGGGCACCGACCTACCGCAGAGCGACATCCCGCGCGGCGTGGGTGTCACCCTGGACTACGAGGCTGGGCAGGTGACCCTCCTCGACGCCCAGACCCAGGAGCCCATCTTCACTTTCACCGACTCTTTCTCAGGCAAAGTCTTCCCTTTCTTTGCCGTCTGGAAAAAAGGTTCCTGCCTGACTTTGAAGAGCTGAGGTGGAGTGGAGACCCTAGTGTCCTGAGACCCAGCTCCTCCCCTCGCCCTCAGAAAGGACTTGGGCAACTCCCTACGCCGGAGTGAGGAGGGAGGGCAGGTGATCTCAGGCCTGGAACAGGACAGCGGTGTGCGTGCTTATGTATCTTACGCCTTTCAGCTCTCTAACGTCCAGACCTGCCCTTGACGCCCGGCCTTCTCTGCATGGCGAGAGGGGGACCAGAGGCGGGGGCGGCAGGGGGTGGGAGGTGATGTTTGTGCCTGGGATCTCAGCAAATGTGGGAGTCAGTGGGCTTTGGGGAGGAGGGGTGGAATCTAAAATAAAATCTTTAAAGCTTAAAAATATTCATCATTGGAAAAACCAGTACCTGCTTGGGCTTGCACAAAAAAATTGACGTTTTACACACCTGGAGACTCCTTCACCTGTGCAGGGTTTAGGGCCTCTTCATTAGCCTTTTCTTTCTGCTCAGGTCATTTCTCTAGATTTGTAGAGAATGTCCTAATAAACTGTGACCCGCAGACCTCTGCAGTCCATGTGTCTAATCAGTGCTGATGGAGCTGAAGGGAAGGCTTAAATCCAGTGGAGTGTGTCTGTGGCAACAACTTGGGGCTAACAAGAGTTGGAGGGCTAGTAGGCTCCAACAGTATAAGTAGTGGTCCTTACATGGCCAAGAGGCAACCCTGCCCTTTCCTTTACACAGGACTTCTCTGAGGACGTAGGACAGTCACCAGACATTTAAGAAGGCAATGAGGTTAAAAAAAAAAATTTGTTTTGGGGTGGTTCCTGTGGCTCATTGTGTAGGGCACTGGCCCCATATACTGAAGGTGGCGGGTTCAAACCTGGCCTCGGCTGAACTGCAAAAAACAGAAAAATAGCCAGGTGTTGTGGTGGGCGCCTGTAGTCCCTGCTGAGGCAAGAGAATCACCTAAGCCCAGGAAATGGAGGTTGCTGTGAGCTGTGACTCCACAACACTCTACCCAGGGCGATAAAGTGAGATTCTGTCTCTACAAAAAAAAAAAAAAATTGTTTTCAAAAATATGATATTCATATGATACATCTGTGAAATACATAAGACTTTCATTTTTCTCATTCTGTGATGGAGAAAACTAGTCCACAGTTAAATGAACTTAACAGCTAGTCTGACCCGCTAAGGTAGAATCTACAGGTCCTGGTGCCCAGTTCCTCAGAGCACTTGTTAAGGTGAAAGAAAAGCAAGTCTAACTCCATTTTGATATAATTCTTTTCCCTGAGAATCAGTGGGAAGGCAAAGCATGCCTGATTCCATTCTGTTGTTTTGCTACATTTTATTGCTTTTTAAAAAAAACAGTCCTGCTTCTTTCCCCACCCATTGCATGGTATTTTAAGTGTACCTGGTTAGAACTCTTAGAATGATTAGTATTGTGTAGAAAGTCACTAACTACTTTTGTGGCAACAACCCTTGTGATTATGTTAAGGTGGTCTTCATGCCATCCTTATATGATATAGAAATGGTTTTTGTTGTTGTCATTTTTCTTTTTTTTGAGACAGTCTCACTGTGTCGCCCTCAGTAGCATGCCGTGGTGTCACAGCAACCTCAAACTCTTGGGCTTGAGAGATTCTTTTGCCTCAGCCTCCCAAGTAGCTGGGACCACAGGCGCCCACCACAATGCCCAGCTATTTTTTTGTTGCAGTTGTTTAGCTGGCCTGGACCGGATTTGAACCCACCAACCTCAGTGCATGTGGCTGGCATCATAACCACTGTGCTATGGGCACTGAGCCATGTTATAGAAATGTTAACAGAGCAAATTTGATTCCACTTCACTGTTTACTCCTTTTCTGTTATATTCCATTACTTCCAAAACTGGTTCCTCTTGTTTACCCTCCCATTTTATAACTGTGAATGCATTCAACTAAAGTTGTTAGTGGTGTAAGTTACTGACTGCACTCTTGATTGTGTCCTTATGGCTTCTTATGATCATGTTGTTTACGACCCCCACCTGCAAGTCCCCTCTACACTACCTTAGGACATTGTAGATTGTATTTGTTTTGTAAAAAAGAATTGCTAAGTGCTCTCATGGTCATAGCTTTGTAAACTAACTAAGCTGCCTTACCCTCATGATTTCCCCTAACTGCTGTTTTCGCCTCTGTAATTATGCTTGCTTGCCCCCTGGAAAAATTTCACCTTACGAAAGTCAGAGCCTCAGACAATTCAAGGCTGCTCTCAGAAACCCCATGTTGGGACACTGAGGCAGTCACCAGTTGGCTCTTCAATAAAAGGACTCCTCTTTAATTCAACTTGTCTGGTAGTGTGATATTTGAGAGACTCCTAGGCATACCACAATGACCTTTCCACCATGGTCAGACTTCCCAAACAAACAGATCCCAGTGGGCCTTTGTTTTGTTTACTACCCATTTAACTGATGTTTGAGACCACCTGAGCTTTTTCAGTTGCGCATGAAATAGATAAAACAAATGAACAGTAAGTCACACCATATTTTCAGGTCTCTGGTATTTCTAATTTAACAGTGGTACAAATAATGTAGGAGTATGGATATGCACATTTGTAAGTTCTGTGCCCAAATTACATTGCTCTGCATAAGAAAAGAAAGAGGCAGAACCTAGTGTCTCATACCTGTAATCCTAGCACTTTGGGAGGCCAAGGCGGGAGGATCTCTTGAGTTCAGGAATTCAAGACTAGCCCAGAGCTCTGAATAAGAGGGAGACTTCATCTCTATTAAAAATAAAAAAACTGGGCAGCGCCTGTGGCTCAGTGAGTAGGGTGCCGGCCCTATATACGGAAAGTGGTGTGTTCAAACCCAGCCCCAGCCAAACTGCAACAAAAAATAGCCAGGTGTTGTGGTGGGCACCTGTGGTCCCAGCTACTTGGGAAGCTGAGGCAAGAGAATCACCTAAGCCCAACAGCTGGAGGTTGCTGTGAGCTAAGACACCATGGCACTGTACCGAGGGCAACAAAGTGAGACTCTGTCTCTAAAAAAATAATAATAAATAAAATAAAGTTTAAAAGTTAGTCAGGTGTGGTGGCGGGCACCTGTGGTCCCAACTACTCAAAAGGCTGAGGCAGGAGGATCACTTGAGCCCACGAGTTGGTGGTTGCAGAGAGTTACAACACCTGTGCACTCTAATCTGGGTGACAGACCAAGACTCCGTCTCAAAAAAATAATAATAATAAATAAAGGAAAGGAAAGATAAATGTAGAAGCCCAAGGGGAAGGTTTAGAAATAGGTAAGACCCCAGGGTGCCAGAATGAGAACAGGGAGCTGCCTAGAAGAAAAGCAGAAGAGAAGAATCCATTTGGTGGCCCAGATGGAATCTAAAGATATAACCAGGCTCTATCTCCCCTCCAGGATCCTCAATACAACTTCCATTTCTTCTAATGTTTTGTAAGCATTGCTTATGAAGGAAATTAAAAATATTTTTATCACAAAATATGACATTTTGACATGCTGGATTGACTGAAGAAGATGCAAATTCTCTCTGACTTCCCGCACCCACCATTACCACTGTAGACTCTCCTCAAATCATTGAAATTTCTTTATTTCCTTGGAACCTCCAGATCTAGGAGAGCAATTACCCTTTTCCTCTTCTTCCACTTAGACCAGAGGTGTGTTCACGCCTGTAATCCTACAACTCTAGGAGACCAAAGTCGCCTGAGATAATGAGTTCAAGAGCAGCCTGACCTAGAGTGAGACCCCACCTCTAAAAATAGCCAGGCATTGTTGCATGTGCCTGTGATCCCAGCTACTCAGTAGGCTGAGGCAAGAGAATTGCTTGAGCACAGGAGTCTGAGGTTGCTGTGAGCTATGACACCACAGTACACGGGGGGGTGGGAGGGGTGGGGGGAGTGACAAAGTGAGACTGTGTCTCAAAAAAAAAAAAAGTGATGTGACCACACCTCACCAACTCTCTTTAAGAAAATCATGTTGTGCCTGTAATCTTAGCACTCTAGGAGGCTGAGGCAAGTGGATTGCTTGAGTTCAGGAGTTCGAGACCAGCCTGAGCAAGAGCAAGACCCCATCAGTAAAAAATAGCCAGGTGTTGTGGTGGGCACCTATAGTCCCAGCTACTCAGGAGGCTGAGACAAGAGGATTGTTTGAGCTCAGGAGTTTGAGGTTGCTGGGAGCTATGACGCCACTCTACCGAGGGTGACAAAGTGAGACTCTATCTTAAAAAAAAGAAGATAATGTCATCAGCTGGTAGCAGTGGCTCATGCCTATAAGCCTAGCACTCTGGGAGTCCAAGGCAAGAGATCACTTGAGCTTGGAAGTTTGAGATCAGCCTGAGCAAGAGTTGAAAGGTTCAAAGATGGCACCCAGAGACAAAGCCACAGTGGGAGAGGGGACGTTTAGGTCAGCTTTATTGAAAGAGGAGATGCCTCATCTGGGCAGTGCAAAACTGGCATCTGCATCCAGGGACAGTTAGAGATCACTGTTAGAGAAGTAGGGAGTGGGCAAATTCTACTGCTTTCTTGTTAGGTTAGGGTCTTTCGGGTCCAACTTCTCAGGGAGTAGCCTAGCCAGATCCTTTGTGTCTTTGTCTTAGGAACAAAGGAGGAGGAAAAGGGGAAAGGGTGTGTGTATGTGTGTGTCTGTGTTGGGCCCCCAACAAGAGTGAGACCCTTGTCTCTACTAAAAATAAAAAAAAATTAGCTGATTGTTGTGGTATGCACCTCTAGTCCCAGCTACTTGGGAGGCTGAGGCAGGAAGATAGATGGAACCCAGGAGTTTTGTTACCAGATGAAGAGGGTCTAGCTGCCTGTCCCTGTAAGCCAATATGCAGAGATGAGAACAGGTCTACCAAACTTTGTCAGAAGGTCAGGATTCTGGAGAACAGTGAGAGTAGTCTCTCCAAGACTGTTCTATTCTTCCATTTCCAAAATTACAGTTTTATACATTAGAGTTCAAAGTAAAGACCATTTTAACTTTTATCTTAAACAATAATCAGCAGAACCCATGACCCATAGTAAACAATAATCAGTATAACTCATGACCCCAAACAACATTCTAATTCAAAAGTTAATCTCCCCTGGCGGTGCCTGAAGTTCAGTGGGTAGAGGACTGGTCACATGTACCAGGGTTGGTGGGTTTGAATAAAAGAATAGCCGGGTGTTGTGGGTGCCTGTAGTCCCAGCTACTTGGGAGGCTGAGGCCAAGAGAATTGCTTAAGCCCAAGAGTTTGAGGTTGCTGTGAGCTGTGATGCCACAAGACTCTATCCAGGGCGACAGCTTGAGGCTCTGTCTCAAAAAAAAAAAAAAAGGGAAAACATGATTGAAGTATTACAAAAATTTGATGGAGGAGCTTTCTATTTAGTAACAATCTTTTTAAAATGCCAAAGCCTTTTTTTTTTTTTTTTTTTTTTGAGACAGAGCCTCAATTTGTTGCCCTGAGTAGAGTGCTGTGGCATCACAGCACACAGCAACCTCCAACTTTTGGGCTCGTGCGATTCTCCTGCCTCTACCACCCAAGTAGGACTACAGGACCCTGCCACAACACCTGGCTATTTTTTGGTTGCAGCCATTGTTTGGCGGGCCTGGGCTGGATTCGAACCTGCCAGTTCAGGTGTATGTGGCTGTGCAGGGGCCAAGCCAAAGCCTTAATACACCTGCGTAAGTTCTCTAAAAGGCAATTCTTAGTTTATGGAGATTATTAATACAAAAAATTGGTGTGTTTATCTGTAATAAGACCTGCAAAGACAGAAGCTTATGTATAGTCTCTTTATAAAGAAGGAATTAAATCACGTGTTATTTGTATAAAATTTTTTTTCTTTTTCTTTTTTTTTTTTTTTGAGATAGTCTCAGTCACCCTGAGGTTGAGTGCCACGGCATTACAGCTCACAGCAACCACAAACTCTTGGGCTTAAGTGATTCTATTGCCTCAGCCTCCCAAGTACCTGGGACTACAGGTACCCACCACAACACCCGGCTATTTTTTTTTGTTGTTGCAGTTGTCATTGTTGATTTTAGCTGGCCTGGGCTAGGCTCAAACCTGCCAGCCCTGGTGTATGTGGCTGGCACCCTAACCACTGAGCTATGGGTGCCAAGCCAGTGGTGGTGGGCTTTTCCTTTTTAGAAAAATAGAAAGTTTTAGAGGGACAGTGTTTGGCTAGGGAATAGTAATAGATTGTAAAACTGTGAAAGTTTCACTCTGGAGCTGAGCCCAGTGCAAGGAGACATCACTAAACATTGTAGGAGAATGGGTCATAAGATGTCTAGCTTGTGTCCATTTGAATTTCGTAAATTAATAGGTAGCTACTTGGTTATCTTTTTATTTTATTTATTTTTTTTGAGACTGAGTCTATACTTGGTCACCCCTTCAAAGAGTTTTCTGGTGTCATAGCTCAAAGCAGCCTGAAACTCTTGAGCTCAAGAGATCCTCTTTCTTCAGCCTCCCTAGTAGCTGGGATGACAGGCACTCAACCACAACATCTGGCTATTTTTAGAGACAGGGTCTCACCTTTGCTCTGTCTGGTCTTGAAGTACTAATCTTAAGCGGTCTACCTGCCTCGGCCTCCCAGAGTGCTAGGATTATATGCGTGAGACACTGTACCCAGCCTTAGTTACCTTTTTAATAGCATAATAAATGTCAGTGTTTGTAAAAATTGACTTATTAAAGTTTTCCTGTCTCTTCTATCCATATATATTCTTCCCTATATCATCTGAAAGATTAGGTTCTTAAATGTAATCTGAGAATAGTCAGCAGATTGTTAATTTGTCCTAAAGGTCAATAGTATTTTTAAAAATGACTTTTTATAATTGCCAAGTTGAAGAAATTAATAGTATAGAAAATAGATATAAAAGCAAAAGTTTTTTTGAGGGGGAGACTGGGTCTCACTTGGTCGCCCCTGGTAGAGTGCAATGGCGTCATAGCTCACAGCAACCTCGTATTCTTGAGTTCAAGTGATTCTCTTGCCTCACCCTCTCAAGTAGTTGGGACTATTGGTGCCCGCCATAACAACCAGCTATTTTTTTAAGAGATAGGTCTTGGCTCGGCGCCTGTGGCTCAACGGGCTAAGGCTCCAGTCACGTACACCTGAGCTCGCAGGTTCGAATCCAGCATGGACCTGCCAAACAACAATGGTGGCTGCAACCAAAAAATGGCTGGGTGTTGTGGCGGGCACCTGTAGTCCCAGCTACTTGGGGGTCAGAGGTAGGAGACTCGCTTGAACCCAGGAATTGGAGGTTGCTGTGAGCTGTGATGCCACGGCACTCTACCCAGGGTGACAGCTTGAGGCTCTGTCTGAAAGAAAAAAAAAAGAGATAGGTCTTGCTCAGGCTGGTCTTGAACTTGGGAGCTCAGGTAGTCTCCCTACCCCTACCTCCTAGAGTGCTGGGATTACAGGTGTAAGCCTCTGTGCCTGGCAAAGTGAAGGTCGTTACTTTAACCTAACCACAATTCCTTGGGCTCTAGATTAATATTTTGTTGAATCCTTCTAAAACATTACTTTTGTGCTTGCTTAAATTGCTCCACACTGAGTTTTATCATTTGACTTTTTTTATTAAGGATGTTTACATAAATCTTAGTCTTTTTTTATAGCAATGTGTCATGTACCATCAGTTATTTAACTGGTGCCTAATGGTATTGTTTACTACAGATTTTCTTTCATACAAGTAATACAACAGCATCCTTGAAAATGCACTTGAGCAATATTTGTATAGTGCAATTTCTGAAAAGACACATCTGGCTTAAAGAGTTTTGAGAGTTGTGTCCATTTTAAGTTGTACTGCCAAAAAGTTCTCCTAAAAAGGTGATATCAACATAACTTCCCATTAACTGAGTGTGATACTCCTTCCCCAACACCATATAAATACTTAGATATTATTATTTAAATTCTGGTCAACCTAAGGTAGCAAAATGGTGTATTGGTTAAAAGTATGGGTTTAATTCTCAGTTGAACTGACTTTGTGATTTTGGCCAAGTTACAGTTAAGCTTTCTGTATTTTAGTTGGTTCAACTATTGCAACATTACTAGGAACGCGATGAGGTTAAAGTGAGGCATACAACCATTTTGTTGAAATAGCACAGCGTAAAGACCACAACCTCAGTCTTTGCATTTTCCCTTGGAATCTCTTCAAAAACTCCCTCCATTATAGTGTCTATTTTTGTCATTGAAAGAAATCTCATGCAAGTTTCTTAGTTTTTCTGATTATTCGTGGGTAATGAAAAGGCCTCCAATCACTTGAAGTCACAGAAATCGCAATTTTAACGTTAATTGTTTTACTAAGTATCTTTTAATGCATTTAAGTTGTGTAGTTATGTGAGTTTTGACGGATGTGTCTCTAATCATTCACACAAGATGCACGGTGTCCCCACTGTTTCATCCTTTTCATACTCCGCCCTTGTCAGCTACTCATCTGCTCTGTCACTGCAGGTTGGAATTATAAAATATATACTCCTTCGTGTCTGGTTTCTTTTATAACTGACTTGAAGTGCCTCAACAAATACTTAAATAAATATAAATATCTACATTTTGCTCTAGTAATATTGAATATTTTTTTCTGTATTTTTTTGCTATTTGAAGTAGGTATTGGTGACACTAAAAATTATCTGAACTGTGACTTCAGATTACTCTTTGAAGATTTAGTAAATAAAGACTTCTTGTTCTGGAGTGTAGTTGGGCATAATTAAAGACATTAAAAAATGAATTCTCGGGCGCCTATGGCTCAATGAGTAGGTCATTGGCCTGATTCACTGAGGCTGGCAGGTTCGAACCCGGCCCCCACCAAACTGCAACCAAAAAATAGCCAGAAGTTATGGCAGGCACCTGTAGTCCCAGCTACTCAGGAGGCTGAGGCAAGAGAATCGCCTAATCCCAAGAGCTGGAGGTTGTTGTGAGCTGTGACGGCACAGTACTCTCCTGAGCAACAAAGTGAGACTCTTTCTTTAAGAATTCTCTCTCTTGGCTCGGTGCCTGTGGCTCAACTGGTTAAGGCGCCAGCCATGTACACCTGAGCTGGTGGATTCGAATCCAGCCCGGGCCTGCCAAACAACAATGACGACTGCAACCAAAAAATGGCTGGACATTGTGGCAGGCGACTGTAGTCCCAGCTACTTGGGAGGCAGAGGCAGGAGACTCTCTTGAGCCCAGGAATTGGAGATTGCTGTGAGCTGTGATGACACAGCACTCTATCCAGGGGTGACAGCTTGAGGCTCTGTCTCCCAAAAAAAAAAAAAAAAAAAAAGGAATTTTCTTTTTTTTTTTTTTTTATCTGTTTAATCAGTTTCATAATTTATGCCAGTTGCTAAAGTAATTGTGTGGCTTAGAATGGATGTCTTTATATTTTCACATAATGGAAATGTTAC
>CAUYON010185737.1:0-16952 GCA_963573935.1 Arctocebus calabarensis
ACAATGATGAAAAAAATTCCCCCAGCGAAAGAGACTGTGTTCATTCGTTTCCTGGCCAAGGAACCCATATACCTATATATACCCCGAGACTAAAAGCCTAAAGGGGGAGACGAGGAAAGACCGGGAGAGAAACGGAGAGAGCTTTTCTCTCCTCACTTGAGTTCTCTCTCTCTACCAGGAGCTTTAGTGTTTTCTGTATTCTTTTCTGTAAATAAATTCTGTCTTACCACTGGAAAAAAAAAAAAGAAAATGCCATGAAGGCTGTGTTAAACAGTTTGATGAAAACATTTCAGATTGTATATGAAACCAGCACATTGTACCCCTTGATTGCATTAATGTACGCAGCTATGATTTAATAAAAAATAATAATAATAAATAATTAAGAATCACAAAAAGAAAAAAATTAAAAAGACACATAAAGACAGAAAGACATTTAGGTTCATAGATTAGAAACTTAATATTATTAAAATGTCCAGTCTATCCAAAGTGATCTACAGATTCAATGTAATCCCTATCAAAATGCCAGTAGCATTTTTCACAAAAATGGGGTGCGGGGAGTCCTAAATCATATGGAAACACAAAGGACTCCAAATAACCAAAATAATCTTTGGAAAGCTGAGGGCATCACACTTCCTGATTTCAAAAAATATATCACAAAGCTACAGTCATTAAAACTGTATGATACTGGCATATAGGCAGACACATGGACCAATGGCACAAAATAGAGAGCCCAGAAAAAGTCTGTGCATTTATAATCAATTGATCTTCAATACAGGTGCCAAGAATACAAAATGAGAAAAGAATAGTCTCTTTAACAAATGATGCTGGGAAAACTGGATATTAACCCTTTATCAGATGTATAGTTTTCAAATATTTTTCCCCATTCTGTAGGTTCTCTTTTCACTTTATTGTTTCCTTTGCTATGCAGAAACTTATTAGCTTGATGTAGTCCCAATTGTCCAGTTTTGCTGTTGTTGCCTGTGCTCTTAATGTCACACCCAAGAAATCATTACCAAGACTAATGTCATGAAGATTTCCTTCTTCTATGTTTTCTTCTGGGAGTTTTACATATTAGTTTTTACTCCTTGTGTATGGCATATGACAAGGGTCCAATTTTATTCTTTTGCTGTGTGTATCCATTACTTCACATTGTCTATTATGTGTATCCATTACTTCTGCATTCTAGTCAGCCATAAGGAAGGAGGAAGAATCTGAACACATTACTTCTACTAACTTTCCATTATACAAAACTTGTCACAAAGCCACCACTAGTTGCAAGAGAGACTGAGAATGTAGATTTTATTCTATGTGCCCAGCTCAGGATACTACCAATAAGGAGAAAAAGGGAGAATGAATACTGAAGGATAAGGAACAATCTCTGCCATGTTAATTGGAAAGATTCCTTCCAGAGAAGTTCAAGTGGAAAGTGATAAGCTATAGGCAATTGTCACAAATTTCCCAGGACTCTGAAGAACTTAAATTTTTCTTTGCTTTCTCACTTTTTCTCCCTGTGTTCCTTTATCAGAAACAAGAGCATTGTGAACAATCTTGGGAAAATCTATTTTTCACAACTAATTGGATCATTTATGTAAAAGATTATAAATTAACAGCTGCATATATACTGAGCTTGGGGAATATTGATTTTTATCTTGGGAAATATCTTAAAATAAGGAAACTAATGCTTAGATTATAATCTGCTTAAGCAATCAGATTAGTTCTTAAACTATGATTTATCTCTGAGTTCTAATTTTAAAGGCATAAAGTCATGGTACATATTAAAGAACCTTCTAGGATTTTAGAAAACTCAAATGCAGGTAAGGTTAGGAGTTTTTGGCAATACAGCACAAGATGAAATTTAGTCTCTGGTTAGCAAAGCAAAAGCTTTAACTCCAGACATAAAATTCATATCAATTTTTCTTAGAAACAAAATTAAGTCTTCTTCTTATGAGATCATAAAGCCAAAGTTCAAAACAGGTTTAATAATCTAATAAAATATTACATAAAACCTATCATTTTGCTGACTCATTCTATTTTAAACTCCATCGTGCAATAAAATTGTGAGAAAGAAAAAGTATTCTAAATACTTGGAGAGCAAAAAAAAAGTGCATTAACTTTAAGAAAGACATCGTTGTGATTTTTAATTTAGGTTTTTTCCACATTGTATATGAACGAGTCAATCCAGTTCATACACTTGAGTAGGCTTTGGTGTCTGAATGCCTGGGTTTGTTTCCTGGTTCTGCCACTTAACATGTTGTTGTTGGGGGCAAATTACTTACCTCTCTGGCTTCAATTTTTACAACTAAAATTGGAGAAGACGAGAAGGATGGCTAATAAGAGTACCAGCTTCATATGGTCACAACAGTGCTATTTTCATAAAGTGTTTGGAACAGTAACATTAAATAGGGAGATGAGACTCACTCAATTTACTTTCCCTGAGTTATCAATTCAATTCACCCCCTTCTTTACTCTTTGCCCTGAGGATTGTCCTGCTCCTAAACAAATACTCTCTCCTTCACAAAGTTGTTGGGGGCTGACAGCTGTCAGGACTCTTCAACAAGAGAAGAAGTGGGGTCAGAGCCTGGAAAAGATGATCTCCCAAACCAAGTGCCAGCTTTCAGAAAGGGAGAAGCACTCGGGAGGCTGAGGCAAGAGAATCACCTAAGCCCAAGAGCTGGAGGTTGCTGTGAGCTGTGACACCACAGCACTCTATCCAGGGTAACAAAGTGAGGCTCTGTCTCTAAAAAAAAAAAAGAAGAAGAAGAAGAAAAGAAAGGGAGAAGCAGGAGGGAGGCAAGATGGCTGACTGAAGCCAGCTTTCAGCAGAGGCTCTCATCCAGAGAGAGAAATAATGGCCCAGAAATAACCAAATAAAGTGGAAAATCAGGAACTGAGCTGAGAGAGAGGATCAATGGCTTCGCGTCACCCCTGCTGAGACAAGCTCCAAGGAAACAAATTTTGGGTACAAAACCCATCCCAAAGAAGACAGGAATCCTTCCTTTCCTCCCCCAAAGGAGAGCGGCTGAGGCAAGTAAAGAACAGAGGACCTTTGTTTTACCAAAGAGGAGAGAACACTGAGGGCCGACTCCCTCCACTGAGAGATACTGCTGCGAACCCGGGCAGTCTCTTGCCTGGGCCATAAGGTGATCTAATATTCTCCCTACCTCCCTAAACTGCCAATACACTACTCCCCCATCTCTGGGCAATCTAGAAGACTAACTATGGATCTACCAAGGTTGTACTCAGATTGTGTTGTCATGGGAGTGTGGGATTCTCCCCTTCCAGTTGTCGCCTGTGGGGAGGGGCAGGGTGTCTTAGTTGCTTATATATCTCCACACCTGAGATTTCAGCCCAAGGCCACTGATTCACTAGGAGTGGGCAGAGACGAGCTGAATACCAGTCAGCATCATCTAGTTCACTACACCAAGCAGGTCCCCAGAGTTTCAAGCTGTAGTTCTGAATGAGACCTTCGTAAAGCTCTAAGGGAACAGTGGCAATTACCAGTCCCAGTTCTTTGGTAAAAGGCTGGTTAATTACAACTCCAGGAGCCCTCAATTCAATTTCACCCTGCCAGCTTCTCTAGCCAAATGGTGAAAAATAATAATGGGGCTGAATCAGCAGAAAAACTCTGGCAACATGAATAATCAGAGTAGATCAACTCCCCCACTCCCCAAGGAATAACAAAAGAGACACAACAGAAGATCCCATTCATAAACAAGTAGCTGATATGTCAGAAATCAAATTCAGAATTTAGATTACAAATAAGATTAACAGAATGGAGGTAAAGAATTAGAAATTCAAGGAGCAATTCAAAAGTTGCCTCAATAATTCAATGAATTCAAAATCACCAAAGATTTTGACACATTGAGGCAAGAACTTACAGCCCTCAAAGATCTGAGAAATACAGTAGAATCCCTCAGTAACAGACTGGAGCAGGCAGAAGAAAGGATCTCTGACATTGAAGACAAAGCTTTTGAACACTCTCAAATGCTCAAAGAGGAAGAGAAAAGCAAAATCAGATCATTCCCTGAGAGAATTGTGGGACCCACTCCAAAAGAGCAAATATTCACCTCTAGGGAATCCCTGAAGGAGAAGAAGATGGTCCAAAATGCACATATACTCTACTCCAAGAGATAATTGAGGAGAACTTCCCAAGCATGGCAAAAGATACTGAAATTCAGATAGCAGACCATTTCAGAACCCCAGCATGACTCAACCCAAATAAAGTATCTTCTAGACACATTGTAATTAACTTTGCCAAAGTTAATATGAAGGAGAAAATTCTGCAAGCAGCCAGATGTAAGAAAATCATAACCTACAAGGGGAAAAATATTAGAATGACTGCAGATCTCTCTGCTAAAACTTTTCAAGCCAGAAGAGGATGGTCATCAACCTTCAATCTCCTAAAACAAAACAACTTTCAGCCCAGGATCTTGTATCCAGCTAAACTGAGCATCATTTATGATGGAGAAGTTAAATACTTTAATGACATACACATGTTGAAGAAATTTAAATAACCAAACCAGATCATCAGGATATCCTCAGACCCATCCTCCATAATGACCAGCACAATGCTCTACCACCAAACTAAACTCACTCTGAAATTCTTGACCAAAACCCAAAACCCACAGTGGTGAAAAGATTCAAAATGTTCACTGGACTTTCAAAAAACTTGACACCCAAAATACTACCAGGCTTATCAATACTCTCGATTAATGTGAATGGCTTAAATTATCCTCTTAAGAGGCACAGGTTGGCTGACTGGATACAAAAACTCAGGCCAGATATCTGCTGAATAGAAGAATCTCATCTTACCTTAAAGAATAAATATAGACTCAGGGTGAAGGGATGGGCATCTGTAATCTAGACAAATAAACCAACAAAAGTAAGGAAAGACAAGGATGGTCTCTTCATAAGGGAAACACTCAAAATGATGATTAACATTTATGCAACCAACCAGAATGCTCCTCAATTTATAAGGGAAATCCTAACAGACATGAGCAATTTAATATCTTCCAGCACCATAATAGTTGGAGATTTTAACACCCCTTTTGCAGTATTGGATAGATCTTCCAAAGAGAAACTAAGCCAAGAAATTTTGGACTTAAACTTCACCATACAACAATTGAATTTAATAGACACCGACAGAACATTTCATTCTAACAAAACTGAACACACATTCTTCTCATCAGCCCATAGAACATCCTCCAAAATTGATCACATCTTAGGTCACAAGTCTAACCTCAGCAAATTTAAAAGTATAGAAATTGGCTCGGCGCCTGTAGCTCAATGGGCTAAGGCACCAGCCACGTACACCTTAACTGGCGGGTTCGAATCCAGCCCAGGGCCACCGAACAACAATGATGGCTGCAGACAAAAAATGGCTGGGCATTGTGGCGGGCACCTGTATTCCCAGCTACTTGGGAGGCAGAGGCAGGAGACTCACTTGAGCCCAGGAATTGGAGGTGGCTGTGAGCTGTGATGCCACAGCACTCTACCCAGGGCAACAGCTTAAGGCTCTGTCTCAAAAAAAAAAGAAAAGTATAGAAATTATTCCTTGTATTTTCTCAGATCATCACATAATAAAAGTTGAATTCACTAATAACAGGTATCTACATACTAATACAAAGACATGGAAATTAAATAACCTTATGCTGAATGATCATAGATGAGATTAAGAAGGAAATTGACAAAATTTTTTGGAACAAAGCAATAACGAAGACACGAATTATCAGAACCTGTGGAATAGTATAAAGGCAGTCCTAAGAGGGAAATTTATAATGTTGCAAGCCTTCTTCAAGAGAATGGAAAGAGAGGAAATTAACAACATTGGGACATCTTAAGCAACTGGAAAAGGAAGAACACTACAATCCCAAACCCAGCAGAAGAAAAGAAACAGCTAAAATTAGAGCAGAATTAAATAAAATTGAAAACAAAAGAATTATTCAAAAGATCAATGAATCAAAAAGTTGGCTTTTTGAAAAATTTGACAAAATTGATAAACCTTTGGCCAATGTAACCAAAAACAGAAAATTAAAGTCCATAATATCATCAATCATAAATGACAAAGATGAAATAACAGCAGACACCTCAGAAATTCAAAAAATCCTTTATGAATACTACAAAAACCTTTATTCTCAGAAATACGAAAATCTGAAAGAAATTGACCAATACTTAGAAGCACCCTAACTTCCTAGACTTAATCAGAAAGAATTGGAACTGCTGAATAGACCTATATCAAGTACTGACATAGAATCAACTATACAAAATCTCCAAAAAAAGAAGAGTCTGGGACTAGATGGCTTCACATCAGAATTCTACCAAACCTTGAAAGAGGAACTAGTCTCTATATTACTTAACCTTTTCCAAAACATCAAAAAAGAAGGACTGCTGACCAACACATTCTCTGAAACAAATATCACCCTGTTCCCCAAACCAGGAAAAGGATCAACAAGAAAAGAAAACTATAGATCAATGTCTTTAACGAACATAGATGCAAAAATATTCAATAAGATCCTAGCAAACAGAATCCAGCAACACATCAAATGAATTATACACCATGACCAAGTGGGTTTTATCCCAGGGTCTCAAGGTTGGTTCAATATACGTAAATCTATAAATATAATACATCACATCAACAAACTAAAAAACAAAGACCATATGATTCTCTCAAAAGATGCAGAAAAAGCTTTTGACAATATCCAGCATCCTTTCATGATCAGAACACTTAAGAAAATAAGTACAGAAGGGACTTTTCTCAAACTGATAGAGGCCATGTACAGCAAACCCACAGCCAATATCATATTTAATGGAGTAAAATTGAAAAAATTTCCACTCAGATCAGGAACCAGGCAAGAATTCCCACTGTCTCCACTGCTTTTTAACATTGTAATGGAAGTCTTAGCCATCACAATCAGGCAAGAGAAGGTGATCAAGGGTATACAGATAGGGTCAGAGGAGATCAAACTTTCACTCTTTGCAGATGATATGGTTTTATATTATATTATATTATATTATGGACTCAACTAAAAAACTCTTAGAAGTGATCAAATACAGTAGCATCTCAGGATACAAAATCAATACTCACAAATCAGTAGCTTTTATATACCAATAATTGTCAAGCCAAAAAAACAGTCAAGAACTCTTTTCCCTTTACAGTTGTGCCAAAGAAGATGAAATATTTGGGAATTTACCTAACAAAGGAAGTGAAAAATCTCTATAAAGAGAATTACGAAACTTTGAGAAAAGAAATTGCTGAAGATGTTAACAAATGGAAAAATACCATGCTCATGGCTAGGAAGAATCAACATTGTTAAAATGTCCATATTACCCAAAGTAATTTACAAATTTAATGTAATCTTTATCAAAGCACCAGTGTCATATTTTAAAGATCTGGTTCATTTTATATAGAACCATTAAAAAAACTCAAATAGCCAAGACATTACTCAGAAATAAAAACAAATCAGGAGGAATCATACTACCAGACTTCAAACTATACTATAAATCTATAGTGATCAAAACAACCTGGTTTGGGCACAAAAATAGAGTGATAGATGTCTGGAACAGAATTGAGAACCAAGACATGAAACCAGATACTTATCATTTGATCTTTGATAAGCCCATCAAAAATATAAACTGGAGGAAAGATTCCCTATTTAACAAATGGTGCTGGGAGGATTGGCTGGCGACTTATAGAAGATTGAAACTGCACCCACACCTTTCACCATTAACAAAAATTGATTCTCACTGGTAAAATATTTAAACTTAAGACATGATACTATAAAGATTCTTGGAGAGAGTGCAGGAGAAACACTTTAAGAAATTGGCCAGGGAGAATACTTTATGAGAAAGACCCCCTGGACAATTGAAGCAAAACCAAAAATACATTACTGGGATCTGATCAAACTAAAAAGCTTCTGCACAGCCAAGAACACAGTAAGTAAAGCAGGCAGATAGCCTTCAGAATGGGAGAGGATATTTACAGGTTATGCTTCTGACAAAGGTTTGATAACCGGAATCCACAGAGAACTCAAATTTATTAATAAGAAAAGAACAAGTAATCCCATTTCACTGTGGGCAAGGGAAGTGAACAGAAGCTTCTCTGAAGAAGATAGGTGCATGGCCTACAGACACATGAGAAAAATGCTCATCATCTTTAATCATCAGATAAATGCAAATCAAAACCACTTTGAGACATCATCTAACTCCCTTAAGACTGGCTCACATAACAAAATCCCAAAACTACAGATGTTGGTGTGGATGTGGAGAAAAGGGAACATTTCGGCACTGCTGGTGGGAGTGCAAGATAATACATCCCTTTTGGAAAGAAGTATGGAGAATACTCAGGAATCTAAAAGTAGACCTGCTGCTTGATCCTGAAATTCCTCTACTAATGTATATCCAAAAGACCAAAAATCACTTTATAACAAAGATATGTGCACCAGATTGTTCATTGCAGCCCAATTCATAATAGCCAAGTCATGGAAGAAGCCCACGTGCCCACTGAGCCATGAAAGAATTAATAAATTGTGGTATATGTATACCATGGAATATTATGCAGCCTTTAAAAAGATGGAGATTTTTAACTCTTTTACATTTACATGGATAGAGCTGGAACATGTCCTACTTAGTAAAATATCTCAAGAATTGAAGAAAAATATCCCATGTAGTCAGTACTATTATGAAACCAATTTACAATCACTCACACTTTCATATGAAGAATAGATCACAGCTATGGCCCAAGATGAAGTGGGGGGTGGGAGGAGAAGAGTGAGATCAGATCAAGGGAGGGTGAATGGTGGGATCACACCCATAGTGCATAATGCAAGGGTACATGTCAGATCTATTAGTATAGAGTATAAATGTCTTAACACAATAACTAAGTAAACAAGATGAGGTATATGTTAACCGGTATGATGTAAGCATTCCTAATTCCATATGAATCAGCACATTGTACCCCATAAATGCATTAATGTATACATGATCTATGTGTTTATGATTTAATAAAAAAAAATATGTTAATAAAAAAGAGAGGGTGGTGCCTGTCGCTCAAAGGAGTAGGGCGCTGGCCCCATATGCCGGAGGTGGCAGGTTCAAATCCAACTCCGGCCAAAAACGGCAAAAAAAAAAAAAAAAAAAAAAAACTAAAATAAAATAAAATACAAAGTTACTTATTAAAAAAAAAAAAAGAAAAAGAAAGGGAGAAGCAATTAATACAAAAGTCAAGTGAGCTGCTGACTCCTCAGAAAGAGGCAGACTCTATGAGGGCGAATGTCAGCCTCCTGCAGAACCAATTCTTGACAGAAAGAAAGCAAGCTGAGAAGCAGGTGGCCAGTCTAAAGGAAGCAATTAAGAGCCAGTGGAGCCAGCTGGAGAAAAATCTTCTTGAGCAAAAACAAGAGAACACCTGTGTGCAAAAGGAGATGGCAATGATGGAATTGCTGGCTGATGAAGACGCTCAGCCTCATGCAGCAGGAGTACACAGAGCTCCAAAAGCAGATGGAAAACCAAGACAACCTGGAGAGAAGATAGATGAAAATCAATGATGCAATGAGGACACTTAAATCGTAAGTCAAAGATGAAATCAGAACCAGCCTGAAGAATCTCAACCAGTTTCTTCCAGAACTACCAACAGATCTAGAAGCTATTCTGGAAAGAAATGTAAAGTAGAAGGGGTACTGGAAAATGAGAGATCTTTTGAAGAAAAACTGGATTTCCGCCAGCTTCTCATAATGGATGGGCACTGGCGTGGAGAAGTGCTCCAGGAGGAACTGCATCACCATGAAGACCAACTCGCAGCCCAACTTCAGCAGAGTCTGTCCAAGCAAGCAGAAGAGTTAAGCAAAGGAAAGCGTCAGACAGAGGACACATCACGCCGTTGGAGGAGATGAGTTCATGCTTCAGGGGAATGGGTCACCAGCACCTCTACAGATTCAACATTGTCACCCAGTCTGTACCAATTGGAGTCTTCCCTTGCAGAGGATCCTCAACTTCGACAAAATCAGAGCTTCTTTCTACAGGTTCCATCACAACTACCAGATGGTTACCAACACTGATGGCAATTCTCAGCGTCCTGCACCCAGGGACTATGGCTCAGCCAGATGAGGAATACTGTGTTATGTGAATATATCTGAGGGAATACCTTTTACACTACCTCACTAACTTCATAATCGGAATGCCACTTGGTTTTTCGCTTAAACTCCACTGTACTTTATTTTGCTTATAACATTAATGGCAAGCAATTTTGTAAATCATTTTACATGTGTAAAATGATACATGTATCATCATTACATGTATACATTATCATCATTACATGTATACAAATAGCTGTATACAATTTAAACCAGGGTCCAAGGTGGCTGAAGATTTTTTTTAATCTTTGGACTGTATTTTTATAAAACCAATGTTGATTTTTAACTGCAGATTTGTATCTATAAACTGGTAAACCTCATGGCGAGGAAAAAGAATGTGCCTAAGCCTCTTTTCATTTACATAGTATCAAGAGTTATTTTATTTTATTTTATTTACAGTTTTTGGCTGGGGCTAGGTTTGAACCCACCACCTCTGGCATATGGGGCCAGCGCCCTACTCCTTTGAGCCACAGGCACCACCCTCAAGAGTTATTTTTTAATTTTTCTATTTTTCATAAGAAAACAAAAGATACAATCAAAAAATAGTCTCTCCCATTTTATGTACTAAGAAAACCAAGATGTAATAATTTGTTCAACTCAACTGGCAAGCCACAGTGAAATAGAATATTTTCAGTACATAAAGTAAGCACCCTTTGTGTTCAAGGGCGGTCTAGGCTAAGTTTGAGTAAAGAGCTCACCCCCAGCATTTCCCAATGACAAAATATCAAATGTAGGATTCAAACCCTATACAGCAGGCCTTCTGAGCATGCCATGGTTCCCACAGCCTCCTGATTCCCCTGTCAGATAACAAGGTACCTGGTCACCAACAAACTTTACGTTCTATATATATGGTGTCTTCTGGAGAATAAGGATGCAAATTAGCATATGCTTACTGGGGATAGATGAAAATGTGAAATTGCTAGAGAGAAAAAGTTTACCTATAGAATAAATTGACTGAATTGGAGAAAGAGGGTTAACTCGCCCAAAATCCTTAAGAAATTTTCACCTTCACTTTTTTTTTTTCTGCTTCCTCAAAATTATAGACATGAGTTATTTGAACCTTGCATTTTATTCAGGGAAGTTTTACTATATTTTGAAGCTGCAACCTGCTTGCTAGATTAAACTAAATTTGAGAATTGTGACTAATGCAATTTTCTAAAGATTTTTCTGACAAGTAAAGTGCTGGATGTTACAACTCTTAGAGTAAAGATTGGCTGTATTTAATAAATTAGTCTTACCTACCCATATAAACAGACCCAGCAGAAACTTTTCACAGCTCCAGGACCCGACTCAACCATTCCTTTGAAGAGCTTTTTCTAAGTCCACCTCATAATAATTTGGACACCATTCAGTCAGGCTATCTATAGGTTTGCCATGTTACTTGACTCAGTTGTTAGGTTATTTGTTTGTTTAAGATGACAGATCCTTTGAGAATCTAATGAAAGCAATGGATCCTCTCTGCAGAAAACATACATAGGCATGTATGAACAAAACCTTAGCATACGATTTCAAGGACCCTCTGACAGCCTGTGGACCCCTTAATAAGCCAATGAATATCTACTTTAGTTTTTCTTTATGCATTTTGAGCACCCATTACCACCACCAACACTCATACACAAACACTGAACTAAACAACCACAAATGGGCTGGGCACAGTGGCTCACACTGGAATCCTAGCACTCTGGGAGGCCGAGGTAGGCAGATTGCTAGAGCTCAAGAGTTTGAGACCAGCCTGAGCAAGAGCAAGACCCTTTCTCTACTAAAAACAGAAAAATTAGCTAGGTGTCATGGGGGACCTATGGCCCAGCTGCTTGGGAGCTGAGGCGAGATCATTTGAGCCTAAGAGTTGGAGGTTGCTGTGAGCTATGATGCCATGGAACTCAGAGCAACAGAGTGAGATTCTGTCTCAAAAAAATAAATAAATAAAATAAAGATCCACAGAAAGTTTCTTTGCATTTCTTCTTATATTGGTAAGAACCTATGGTAGACCCTTACAACTCTCACTATAATAGAAAAACAAATGAACTAACGTGCTGCATTTTTAATTATCTCCCCTTTTTTTCTTGTAGTTTTCATTAGCTGTGTCCCAAATTAATGAGATTTCATTTTGTATTTATAAAATCAAACAATAAATATAAGAAACCAGGAATCATCAAGGCTTAAATTAAAGGCAGAATCTCCCAGACTCTGATTCCTGTGTCACTTGGAGTTAAGCTTTAGGGCAGACACATGAAATTTGGAAACGCAGAGTGACCTGGGGTCTGGTTAGGAGATATGGAGAATAACAACACCTTACATTTTCGGGCACTTCGCAGTTTTCTAAACTTTTACACACGGTGTCTTATATGACAATCCTTACTTTTAACCTGTAAGGTATGCAGGGCAGAGCTCACAACCTCGGTTTATTGATAAGAAACTCAAGTCCAGAATGGTTTCCTGAACACTCAAGGTCATGCAGATTTCTTAAATAGAAGAGCAGAAACTTGAATGTAGAGCTTTGGACTCAAATTCCAATTTTCCCTCCATCACAGAAGAAATCAACAAAAATGTAGTATTATTTTTTAAAAAAGCAAATCAAAAATTGGTATATACATTCATGGGAGTAGAGGAAGGGCTTATAAAAAGCCCTTTCACCTTAGATACTTGAAATTTCATCTTCAGTTACTGCATCAGGGCATCTGGCTATTTTAAAAATACTTAACAACCAAACTCTTTAAAATGAAATTGCCCTTATATTAGTCATCAAGGTTTAATCATTTGTGAAGAATAAAATGGCACTATCTTTAAACCTCATGGCAAAGGTAATCACTTAGTGAGATTCAATTCCTTACCCCATTGTAATCACTTAGGTAAATAGACTGGAGCCATTTGTATTATTCCGTGTGGGGTAATGGGTTCAAAGTTGTAAAATCTGGAAATGTTTTACCACCAGAATGCTGAAATAGGTATTTCCCATTCTGAACCCAGCTGTTCTTGCCCAGTCACATCATGCACATCAAGAACCTAACTTTATGATGACTACATACTGCACAAACCAATCCTGATGCTGCCCACACACAGACCACAGCACTAGAGTGGACCCTGACGGGTTATCTCTCTCTCTCACTCCCTTCTCTTCTCATGGAGATACGAGCACCTTCCTATCAGCCCAGCTCCACACAAGGAATGTGCTATCTTCCTGGCCATGGTTATCCTGCACCCTGCGCCCCTCCTCCCAGGGGTGCACCTGGCATCAATGTAATTCACCAGGCTAACCCTGTTTTGAACATTGGTGGGGAGCAGGAGAGAGAGACTTTTTTGTTCCTTAAGGCACCTGGAGACCTTGACTGCCAAAGTCCCATCTGTGAGAGGCCAGCAATGTGGAAAACATAAGCTGTATTTTTTATAGACACCTGTGCACCTGCTATACATTCATAACTGCTATTTTTTTCTAATCTTCTCAATAGTCACTAATTCTGATTTTTTTTAACAGCATCGTCCGCTGTTTTTTGAACAGCTCACTGCAGCCTCACACCTCTGAGCTCAAGCCATCTTCCTGCCTCAGCCTCCCAAACAGCTGAGAATACAGGCACCTGCCACCACACCCAATTTTTCTATTTTTAGTTTGTTGTTGTTTTTTTTCAATTGTTCCATTTTTAGGAGAGACAAGGTCTCCCTCTTACTCAAGCTGGTCTTGAACATTTGACCTCAAGCAATCCACCCACCTGAGCCTCCCAGAGTGCTAGGATTACAGATGTGAGGCACCAGGCCTGGCCTGATCCTAATTTTTCATAGTTGAATAAACTGAGAGTCACAGAAGAGGAAATTAATGTCTTAAAACTTAGGATAGGATGCACATGTTATATTTTCTCCATCATGTTAGTAGAGGGTAAGTGATGTGTCCAGAAGCACATAATTGGTCAGTAACAGATGCAGCATTTGAGGTTTGACTCCAAAGCCCATGTGTTTCCAATTACATCAATTTTTCCTAAACTTCAGTTATGCAAATATTACTTTCATGACTTGTGCCAAAGTCTTGTACCACATATGTTATTTTTTTCTTTGAGAGAGTAAGTTTAATGAGTAGATCACAGTTCTGAAGTCAGCCTTCCCAAGTTCCAAACCTTGTACTGTCTCTCACTAGCTTTCTGACTTTGGGCAACTGTATTAAAAAGGGAAGATTTTTATAACACGATTATGAAATTACAAGTTTGATGTGACAGCTATATTTCCATAAACATTGAAATAAATACATACACTATGCAAATAAAAGATGTCCATCTCTGTATTACCTAAAATCATTCCCATACTTAGATCCTGCTTTGTAAATGGCCCCATACCAAGCGGTTTTCTACCCATAGAAAGAATGCAGAATGTTAAGAGTTTAAAGCTTAAAGGTAATGATAGGGAAAGCAGTTTGAAGCTCACTCAACTTAGGAAAAATGAGAAAAATAAAAGAAATCCAAAGGGGAGAGGTGTAATATAATGGAGTGGATGCCAAAAATCATTTAGCAAAGAAAAGAAACAACAGTTTTGGCAAGGCACTTCTGTCCATGGATCGAGCTATCTCGTGGGAAGGGCAGACCCTAAGAAACACAAACAGTCTTCAGAACAGACCGCAGGCCTATCTCCTGACACTGGGGTCACCAAGAGGAACCGTGAGAGGGAACTAAAATGGGGCTAGGAATCCAGAAAGAATTCAGTGCCAGAAAACAAGGCAAAGGAGGGGGGGACCTTTAAACAAACAAATGAAACAGAGGGAAGCTAAAGGAAAATAAAACTAACCAAGAATAGAATCAAAACACTCATCAAGTGCGCAGCTGTTCAAGCAGAGAAAGACATACAGGCAGAGTAGTAAGAAATACTCACGACACTGAAGAGTAAGTACCAGGAAACTCACAGCGTGAACCCTGGGATTCTAGGGTGGATGTGCAGGGGAAAGGCCCTGGAGATCATTCAGGCCACGTCCCTCATGTTACAGAAGGAAGGGAAAAGAAGGCCAGACTGGAAAGACTTGCCCCAAGACTCACAAGCACAGCTCACGAGCTCTACCTCCACATCCAGATCCCATATCCAAGATGCAACAGCAAAGTAAAAAACCATTCACTCATTTAAAGAAAAAGAAGATAGGTGGTGCCCATAGCTCAGTGAGTAGAGCGCCCATCACCTATACCGAGGCTTTCAGATCTGAACCCAGCCAGAGCCTGCTAAAGAACAGTGACAACAGCAATAAAAAAACAGCCGGGCATTGTGGCAGGCGCCTGTAGTCCCAGCTACTTGGGAGGCTGAGGCAGGAGAATCGCCTAAGCCCAAGAGTTGGAGGTTGCTGTGAGCTGTGACATCACAGCACTCTACCCCGGGCAACAGCTTGAGACTCTGTCTCAAAAAAAAAAAAAAGAAGATACTTAAATGGGCAAGAGAAACTCAAAACATGATTCTTAAAGAGATAATCATTTAACATTCTCTTTTTTAATTTTTTTACTTCTTGAAAACAAAGTTTACCCAAAAAGTCAATTGAAAACAGACTGCACAGCGTTTAATGGATGGGATCAAAAGAGAGAGGAAGGAAAGAAAGAGCCTGCAACTACGTGGTAAAAGTGTGCTAAATAAGCAGAATAAATCCAGGGCTCAGGCACTTGTTAAGAACTTCAAAGATTAAGAACATACTAGAGTGTTCCTAATATAAATGCAATTTTTTTCCGTTCCCCAAAGCATGATTTTCTGTAAAATTTTGTGTGAGTTTTTGTCTGTTTGAGCCTATAAATGGTGGTATTGCTAACCATTCATAAAACAGAACATTCTTCCTGAAACACTGGGGCTGTGTCACTAATATTTGCAGGTAGAAGGACTTTCCTGTAGGGGGTGGGGAGGATCTTAAAGACGTATTGAGATGAATTAAAGGGAAAAGTAAGAAGCAAAGGCCTAATAAATATTGAACCGCCACTAAAATAATCAGACCAAGAAAACGCAAAATATAGACAATAGTGATAACAGTTATATATTATACCTGAGTAATAATGGTGTTATTTTATAACATCATCACTTGCATGTTCACCATCAGCAAATGTTCACCTTCTCCCCAATTTCAAATATAAGACTGCTGGTTCATTTTGAATTTTTTTCTTAAACAGATACTCCTCATGCGGCAATGCACTTTTTCCCCCCATCCAAGTACTAACCAGACCCGACCCTGCTTAGCTTCCTAGATCAGATGAGATCGAGCATGTTCAGGGTGAACAATGAACTTTTCTCTAAGCCAATGGTGGGTGCTTCTCCAAGGTTAGTAAATGGCTGTGACTCACTGCTGAGTCTCAGCTTATCTCAACATCCAGTCTTCTGTCACCTCAACCCTTCTCTTTGTCACTGCATTCCAAAGCCCCTGCCCTCACCTTATCCTGGCTCCTCTCAGCAATATGCAGTCCCAAGGCCAAGGTTGTATTTCCTTCATTTGTTTTTATCTTTCCTCCTAAGACATGTTTGCAAGGGGCTGTCTCTAATTCTGCTCTGTCTACTATTTCCCATCTCTATTCCTAGCACCTGGCTTCCTCTTTTTCCAAATTACTTCCGCAGGAGTTTACATGCCATTTGCATATTCTAGAATTCAAATTCTCCTAGATATTAAAAAGGCAAACAGAGTAATGTTATGTTAGAATTTAACGGAGTAAGAACTTACAGTTAAGGACAGATGTACTATTTGTCTGAAATACTTAGAGACACTTGTAAAGAACAGCACTATAAAGAAAGATGAAAGAGCTGGGTGCAGTGGCTCACACCTGTAATCCTAGCTCTCTGGAAGGCCGAGGGGGGTGGATGGCTTGAGCTCACAGGTTCAAGACCTGGGCAAGA
>CAUYON010185738.1:0-16940 GCA_963573935.1 Arctocebus calabarensis
AAAGAAAGAAAGAAAGAAAGAAAGAAAGAAAGAAAGAAAGAAAGAAAGAAGGAAGGAAGGAAGGAAGGAAAGAAGAAAAGAAAATAGAAAATAGCTTAAAGAAGTTTTCTTGGTAAAAGTTTAACAGATAGCTAATCTAAAAAATGAAACAAAAGATAAACACTCTCACCACTGCTCTTCATCATCATTCTAGAAGCACTAAGGCAATAAAATAAGAACAGTCACTGAACATATACACATTGGAAAAGAAGAAATAAATCTATCTTTGCTCACAGATGAAATGATTGTCTATGTAGAAAATCCAAAGTAACTTATTAAAGGTTATTTGGCAATAATTTTTAGCTGCAATGCCAAAAGCACACTTCATGAAATAAATAATTGATAAGCCAGATTTCCTTACATTTCCAAAATTTGTGTGTACGAAAGACTACATTAAGATAGTAAGAAAACAAAAAAAAAAAAGAAAAAAAGGATAGTAAGAAAACAAACCACACACAGGGAGACAACATTTGCACAAGACAGATAAATAACTGCAATCCAAAACATATAAAGAAGAAGAATTAAAACTCAATAATAAGAATACAAACACCCCAACAGGCTGAAGACCTGAGCAGACACTCCACCAAACAAGATGGACAGATGGGAAATAAACACAGGAAAAGATGCAACATAGCCAATGTCTTCAAGGAAACGCAAACTATGGCAACAAGGAGATATCGCTGCACACCTATTGCAATGGCCAGAATCCAGAATATTGACAAAACCGAATGCCAGCAGCGATGTGAAGCAACAGGAATCCTCATTTCTAGTGGGAGTGGAGAATGGTACAGGCACAGTGGAAGACATTTGAGAAGTTTCTTACAACACTAAGCACACTTTGCTATATGCTTCAGCAACTGTATCCTTGGTATTAACCCAAAGGAGCTGAAAACTTATGTCCACATAAAAATCTTCACACACTGTTTGTTGCAACTTTATTCATCATGGCCAAACTTGCAGATACCAACAAGATGTCCTTCAGTAGGGGAACGGATAAGCTAATGTTGGTCCATCCAAACATTGCAATATTAGTACTAAAAGCAGATGAACTAACAAGACACAAAAAGACATGGAAGAAACTTAAATAAATATTTGTAGATTAAAGAAAGAAATACGAAAGGGCTAAAGGCTATATAATATGCCAACTGCGTTACATTCTGGAATAGGGCAAACCACGGAGACAGTCAAAGAATCAGTAGTGTCCAGGAGTTGAAGGAAAGGGGGGATGAGTAGGCTGAGTGCAGAGGAAGTTTATGTCACTGAAACTCCTACATACGATACGATTATGGAGGACACATGTCATTATATTCTTGTCTGAACCCATAGAAGGCACAACGCCAAGCATGCGTACTAATGTAGGCAATAGACCCTGGGTAAAAATGATGTGCCAGTGTACCTTCCTCAGTTGTAACAAATGTAACATCTGGTGTGAGATATTGATAATGAGCATACGTATGTACGTGTGGGGACAGTTTTAAAGGAAATTTCTGTACCTCCCTTCAGATTTGCTGTGAACCAAAAACTGCTCTTAAAAATTCTATTAAAAAATCTTAGTGATAATGCAAAATCTATGGACAAAAATATTGAAAGGTGCCTCTGAATAATTCAAACATGTCTGAGAAATTCTTTTTGAGAAGGTTACGAAATTTGTACAGATCTTGAAAGGAACCACAAATAAATGTGAAGTTATAGTCTACACGTGGATAATACATTGTATTAAGCATATTGTTTGTCCCTAGACTAATCCTTAAGTACATACATTTCCATTCAGAATGGTCTGTATGGAACTTATCAAAATGTACCGCATTCACATAAACGGGAGTAAAGGATACATTTCAGGCAAAGTTATGCCTTTTCTGAAAAACATTTTGAGAAGGGAGTTTACTTCCATATCATCAGATGTCAACAAGCACTTAAATCTTTGATAATTATGAAGTCTATTAGTTGTGTGGATAATGTGCCAGGAGTCTGACACCGTGAAAGAATTTGTGGCAGTTTAAGTTGTAAGGAAATAGCCTTTGAATTCTATTTTCTACATGTATATTTAATTAATGTCAAATTAATATCTCCTTTAGATATTTTAAAATCTCTTTTAGATATTTAAAAATTCTGGCATGAGCTTTATGACTTCTGGCAACTTACATTGCTTTTAAAATGAACTAACAATGCAATATAGAAAACAAAGTACCTTTTTATCTTAATTTTTCAGATTGCAATGTTTTTGCTATGTTTATACGATAAAAATTAACATATGCACACGTATAGGGGTGTTTTTAGGATTATAGGCTCCACAATACCAAGATCATTTGTCTTGCTCATTGCTATGTATCCACCACCTAAACCAATGTCTGTAATATGATCCATGTTCAAGAAATGTTTTCTTAATTGAAAATATTCACTTTCCATAAAGTAAAGCAGGCCAGATGCAGTGGTTCACTCTTGTAAACCTAGTACTTTGGGAGGCCAAGGAGAGAGGATCCCTTCAGACCAGAATTTCAAGATTAACCAGAGCAATATAGTGAGACCTTGTCTCTACAAACTAATAGAAAACTTAGACAGACATGGTCACGTGCCTATAGGTCCAGCTACTTGGAAGGCAAAAGCAGGAGGAACTTTCAAGCCCCATAATTTGAGGTTGCAGTCAGCTATGATCACAATACTCTACTCCAGTCAGGATGGCTGAGCAAGATTCTATTTCAAAAATAAATACATAAACAAACAAATAAATAATAAAAGGAATCAAGCAGTTTCCCTTAACTTTAGTTCACTTCTTTAAAAGCATTTTATATACCAGCTGGATTAGAGAATTTTTGTTTAGATTTTTTACATTTTTAATTGTCATGTGCACATAATAGTTTTTTTATGTGTGTATTTATAGGGTGCACATGAAGTTTTGATGCAGGAATTTTATAAGTATTAAAAATGTGAAACATAAATCACTTAGTGCATTTCAAGTTTTTTTAAAAGATAATTTTGGAAGAAGCTGAGCAACTGAAAAATAAACTATACAGGTGGTGCCTGTGGTTCAAAGGAGTAGGGCGCCAACCCAATATGCCGGAGGTGGTGGGTTCAAACCCAGCCCTGGCCAAAAACTGCAAAAAAGAAAAGAAATATAAACTATACAGTAAAAGCAAGGAAATCTTATCCTAGGTAGCAGTTTACCAATCTTTCTACAGTTATAGGTCAATAATTCTTTGAGAAATACACTTTTCAGACTGAATATATAATGTCTACAAGATCTGCAGGAATAGAGCCATAATCTTTGTTATTTATTTCTAAGTCAAAAATCAAAATTCTGGTGTTAGTACAGCCTTATACTTATTTAAGAGTCAAGGAAAATAAACTAATGGGAAAACCTTGAGATTCTCAAAGATGGAATGCTGAGACAGACATCTTAATGTTACTTGATGTGTGTGTATGTTTGCATTTATTGGAAAATAAACTGGGCTTCATCACTCACGTGTTTATTCACATTTAATATGGTGATTTATATTATTTCTCAACATGCTTTCTTACTCTTTCTCCTATTTTGGTTCAGAAAAGACAAATTTCAATGTCAGTGAGCAAATTTCTCTTAACTATCTATACATTTTTACATACTATTTTATTTACAGGAATAATATGACTATAAGATGTAATAATATTCTAGGATAGTTTATTTCTTCATCGTACAGGGGAAAAGGAAATTAAAACCCAAAATCAATCTCATGAATGAATAATCACAGTGTGTATATATTGTATTTGTTATTTTATACTATAAAACCAAATAACTCACAGTCACAGTAATAATGGGGAAACACTTTTAATACTATTCATTAAACAACTACCTGGAACATTTATAAATGTTCTTTTTTCAGACATATGGAAATACAAAGACATATATTCATTACTTGAACATACAAAGCTGTCTTATTTGCTGAAAATAATTGAGGGAGGAGGCAGATGGAAAATATAGAACTCAGTAATGTTCTTGATATGCACACAGCATTTTAAAAAGCACAACTATTTTAAATTGCACTCACTCTTTATGGATACCCTGTGTGTGTATCCAATCAATTACATATAAATATCTTTATATTAAAGGATTAATAAAATTGATCATTCAAATGAGACTTACTGCAGTATATGTATATTAATCTTTTTATTTATTGATGACCTTTAATACCATGCTATATATTATTCTCATCATTTTTTATAATATCTATCACTTGATTAGATATTTATGATAGCAGGGCATTTGGCCAGTTTAAGGGACTATCTTTCCGTTGTTGTACACACAGCAATTTTTAAGGATAAGAGAAATAGCATTGAATTAAAGGGTGAGTGTCTAATTCTTCACAATACCCGGATACACTAACTAAATTTACGCAGAATATTAGAACATTTAGAATCTATATTTATTTTCCATTCTAATAGAAATGAAGAAAACATTTACACCTAAATATAATCTTTTATCACCTTAAGAAATCTAGAATGTGAATTATTTTTAATCTGATATATTCTTTAATAATTGCAAACATTTCTTCATTACATTTCATCACCTGAAAATCAAGCTGTGATTCTACAAACTTGTATCCTTTTTCCTGACAAATTCATGTGTTCTGTGCACTTTGAAAATGTCTTGTGTGTGTCCTCATTTTTTCTTACTTTATTTAAATACTTTATGTATCTTCTTGCCACCACAAATGTAACTATTTAATAACTTCACTTATAATCCGGACATTCCTATCAAAATAGACCTGAATAGGAGACGATGCAGACCATGAAGATTGTGGCAATGGACTTAAACTATTCATTTTTGTGATTTTGTATTTTGAATTTCCTCCATTGTTGAGGAGATTTAACATCAAACATAGGCACCTACCCTACAAAAGTTTACGTTTCTGACTTCTACATAATCAGTGGACACACAGGTGTGGGTGCTTCTAGAATCTCTGAATGTTCTAATTCAAATCTTTGTGTAAAGATTTGCAATATTATCTTAACATCATTATTGCCACATCTGTTAAGAGCACTACAGAACTCTGGCCATGAAAACTTGCTTACACAGTCAGATGTGAGGACAAAAATATTGATTCCATCACAGATGATTTTCTAGTACCACAGTTGATGCATAATGTTTACTTATGGTTATTAAATTTTGATGATTAATCATTTTATGACATGCAATTGACAAACTCAAATAGCAAAAATTAATGATGATACAACATTCAAAGTTTAAGGATGTTTCTTCCACTTTCAAAAAGGAAAATGGTGAAAAATGGTGTTATTAAGTAAACAGAAAGTGATTAAGTTATCTAGGTAAATTTGCGTATGCAGAAAGAGAAAGTTGACAAGAGTTAGCTTTTTTAGTTGTAAAAATAATGGTAGCATCTTTACACTACAGCTGCCTGCATTTGGGATGGGCACTCTTTCTTCATTTAGGCCTCACAAGGCTTATTTAAACACATCAGGAGACTATAGTCAGCTAGTTAGCCCTCCAGGCATCATAGTACGTTGGACTTTCACGTCCATCCCCTGTGATTACTTTTGTTCTTTGTGTAATATGAGCCTCAAAGTGATCAAAAACAAGCAAAGTTGTTTTTTGTTTTAGTTTTTTTTTTTTAAGTAATTTGCAGGCCTTTATGTCCAAACTTGGTTAAACCAGACTTTCATGTTTTCTTCATTTATCCATCATTTTTTTTTATGCATGTGGACAATAATTCACCTTGGAATCTCTTCTTTTGGAAGCATTTTTCTTTAAAAGATGATCTAACATGGTAGCTTCTTTGCCCATGTGCGCCACAGGCTAGAACAACAGTGAAATGTGTTTTCTGATGTCTTCGAGGTCTTTGCTCTTTGAAGCCCACAGTTCAGTTGGGTGGCACATGAAACATGAGTGGGACCTGATCCATACTGGTGATTTGGGACAGCTCAAAGTTGTAAGGCTTTCAAGGACTGATAACATAAGAATGAAATTCTAAAATTTGATTCTTATAGGCTGCTGGAAGTTTGGGGCAAGTTCTGTTCCTGTCCTCATGTTCAAATATTCTCTTTTCATAAGGTCAAAGCACCATCACAATCATCAATTGTTTTTATACAATCTGTTACTCTCTTTTTGTGTCATCTTGATTGAAAGCGAGATCTAGTTTGACACTGCTCCAGGTCCAGGGCTTCACGCTGGAGGTTTCCCTCACACTGCCTTCTTCCAGGCATCTGAAGAAGCTTTTCTCCTGTTGGCCTCCACAATCTGATGACATCTTTGTACTAGGAGGTTCGAAGTGCATTAAAGATTGAAGTGTATGAAAAACATTTCTACATTTTCCAAAGGACTTTCCAATAACTTTTGTAAAAATATCAGCTAGATTGCCTCCTCCTGCCTGAAGTGTACAAAGCGAAATATGTTGATCTTTTTTGACCGATAATGCTTTTGTTGCAAATTCAATGTAAGTTCAACAAATCTGTAATCACATTCCAGAGTAATATTTTGCTTATGGATATCTTTATTGCTGTCTAGTGTTACACTTTTAGTTCATAAGCATAAATAAAAGAATTAAAACACTTATATAGATGCAGAATTAGTGCCATTTATAATGTGCATTTTTATTTTTCTTTCAAAAATAGGCAAAAAAGTGAACATTATATATGGAAAAACACAGTATATATGTTTTGCATGTTGACACAATTGATCTGTTTTTAAATGTCATCATTATAAAAATATTTGTTTATTCCCAACAAACTTTTGAATCATTCTAAAAAACTTGTAAAGTAAAACATAAACGTTATATACAACTTCAGAATCCCAAACCATCCATTGATAACATTCTGTCTGATTTTGCACAATTTTGTGATCACATGTGTGTATGTGTTAAGTTCATACTATGTGGTTAGGTTATCCTAGTAATTAAAACATGCAATACTTACTCTCTCTTACGCATTGCTCTAAGTAAAAACTAGCTTCACCTTATCCAACGTCAATTCTGTATTTTCATCATTTCACAAAGGAGATACCTGAGGAAGAGAGAATTATGACTTACTTGTCCATTAAGGACTCATTTTCATATTTAGGCAATGTGACTTCAGAGTTCACAATGTCTATAATGCTTATTTTGTGCAGATCCCCTCTCAACACACATTCTCACACTTTATGGTATCATAAGTAATGTAAATACTATGTATTTATATGCTAATTATTTTCCTGTATAAATATTATGCCCACAATTATGATGTCTATACAGATTTGAGTCTATCTCACTAAAATTATATTTTTAATATTTTGCAAATATTTTTAAAATGTCATTTTAATGTATTCATAATATTCTAAGAGATGAATATATTATTTGTGAAAGATATTCATCTATGGTTAACCATTTTGTTTTCTGCTTTCAAGTCTTTAATATGATTATGAGTATGATTATAATAAACAACTATTAGCATATTCCTAATTTCTCATTATCAACTTGAGAAACTCTTGGAAATTGGAAACTGGGCTGAAGGGTGAATCCTCTAAGTTACGGAACATATAACTAATGGTCTCTGCAAGATAAGATGTCTTAATTTCCACTGCTGTCAGCGTATTAGCCCTGGGTCTGTCCTAAGGTATTTATTTAGTAAGTAGATTTGTTGTTTTCCCTTGTTTTGTTTCAGACACTGTGTGATATCTGAGGACAGAGTAAACTTGGCAGAAACTGAAATTCGGGTTTCTTTCTTGGGGAAGTCAGGGAAGCAAAAATAAATGAGGATATAAATAAAATTACATTTTTGTTCTGAGTGTTCAATCAGTGTGAAGATGCTGTGTAGACCACAGTGAGAACTGAGGCTAATTGATGGTGAAAATATTTGTAATAATATAAAGAATGTCATGGAGGAGAACCAGTGTTTGACTCAGACATCTAAGAATTCTAAAGAGCTTCTAAAAAATCCCTTCAAGGATTTTTATTTGGAAAGGAGAATTTTCCAAACACACAAATACTTTGATAAGTATAGGCCGTAAATTAAATATATAATCCTACTCTCTCTACTAATTTTGCTTTCCTCCTTAAATCAATTAGTTTCAGGAAAGACCATATCAATAGTATCCAATCATTTTGCCTTCAACATAGCGTGTTTTCCCCCTCATTTTCTGCTTGGCTTCTTCCTTCAATATCCTATTGGCCTGGCATTTCTCAAATCTTTCACCATCACGCATAGTTTAGGTGCTTGTGGTCTTAAACCTAATGGTGATTTAAATCCGGTTGCAGAGGCCAGCAGAGCTGACGCCTGGCCTGACCTTTCCGCATACTGCCTTCTTCTTCCCAGGAATTGCCTAAGGGCCAAGTGGATTTTAGTAAAGCACTTACAGATTTCTGACTTAATTTTTTTCTGGATGGAAATTATGCAAGTTCAGGAGCTCTATACCCTTTTACTGAAATAATTATTTTTAAATTCCTGAAAGCATTTGCATAATTCGAGCAGGGTAAAAATTCCATTGCAAGATTAGTAAAATGCTTACCACTATGTATTTTTAAAAGTGATGTTTCATTCCTTTCTAAATATACTTCTTCTGTAAAGGTGATTGGTGTTTATGTTTAGAATTATGAAGAAAGAAGCAATCCCCAAGACTTACACATTAAGCTGGAGAAGAACTAGAAATATATGCTCTGTCTATTTTCTTTTGTATATTATTGCAGTTAGATGTCTGATAGCTTTTTTATTGTGGGTAAGAATCTGTTCAATGTGTTTTAATTTCTTTCTAAGACAAGCACCCATCTGCAAGGAAATTACACTGCGCCTAGCCGAACATGTAGAAATTAGTTTTTTGAAGGGGGAGGAGAGGGAAAGCTGATGGGGAGAAAAAAAGGGGGAACTGCAGAAAATAAAGAATCCAAATCTTGTACATCAAAACAAAGGCAGGAGTAGCTTGTGGGTGCGCCACTGGAACACAGTATCCTATTGCAAATCCTAACAGACTCACTTAGCCTTCAAGAACCTGTCATCTTCCTACCCAGCACTTTCCTTGGTTTATTTTTATTATCTAAGATGTAGCTTTCACATTGGAAGTACTTTAACTTTTCAAAAGGTGTTATTTACTTAGCATGTAAAAAAAAAAAATCCTAAGGACAATCTGAATAGATTTTTCCTCAATCTGAAGTAAAGTGCTTAACTACTAATATTTTTTGGCTTCTCATGTTAACTCATGATTTTTTTTTTCCTCTCACTTTAGATGATGCCTTCAACTATAAGACTGATCCTGCAAAGTTTAAAAGTGGAATAGAAAAGCTTAAAGACTGTGCCTTTTCTGATCATTATCCTGGCTTTGTTGTTCTCTCTACTGAATTATTAGTTTCCCAACCTAATACTTTGTAGATCATGAATGTCAAATTAGGTTGCTCTTCTCTGCAAATTTTTTCTCTTTTCAGATAAGCTAAGCCTTTGGGAGAAGTTACAATAAATTGTCAATTGAGAGTTTCTCACATGCATTTTTAGTGATTTATATTAGCATCTTAATTGTTGACATTTTTGTCGTGATGATGTCTCATTTTTTACCCTTGGTTATGTAGGGTATTATGGCTTTATCATATTTAAATTCTTTTACCCACTTTATTCTGTTTAAAAAAGCAGATATACCACACTAGTTCATTTGGCATTTCAAGTTTGTACAATATTTACATGATTTTAAGCCCATTTGTATTTGTCTTTGAAAGTGGAATCCAGTTGACTGTGTCTGATTATATCCATGCACATTGCTTACCTAAGGTGTGATCACGGCTTCCATTTCTACCTACCTTCTGGGTAATGGGATGCTGAGTTTGGTCAACCCGGGTGATTCTGGAAGTTGAGTCTAGCTGCACTTTCCAAATCTGAACATAAGGCTCACTCTATCCTTACAATATTCTGGGAAGACTCACAGAATCTTATTCAAATTATTTATAGCAAATTTTGCTTATTTATAGCAAAGTTTGGGGAAAGTTTCATGCTAAGAATTAGCCCAGTGACCAAAGTAGTCTTTTGTATGCATTTCACACTTGCCATAGGTACAAAGAGCTAATTCAGCATGGCGGCCCCGATATAAGACGACTTTGCAGTGGACTTTGAACAATGCTTGGCCTGATTTAATTCCTCACAGTGCTGTTCACTGTACGCAGAGGAATTCGTGGGGTGGTTTTACTATCGCTGTTGTGTAGGTGAGCAAATGGAGGTTCTAGAACCCATTTCAGTTTCATGAGGGTAGAACATTGTGAGCCTGACTTTCAAGCCTGTGTCTACCCACAAACCATTTTCTTACACTTTGCTGCCCTAAAGCTCTGAGCCCCAGTGTAAAGTCTTCGCCACATTTGAAGGAGAATAGGCTTCATCTCCTTCATCAATTTTCTTTTCAAATAAAAGAAATGTTTAATTGATTTTCATTCTTTTGAATGAATGAAAGGGGGAGGAGGGAAAAGCTGATAGGGAGGAGAATGAGAACTATGTAAAAAAAAGAATCCAAATCGTTTAGATGAAAACAAGGGGTACATGTCAAGTCTACTAAGAGTAGAGTATAAATGTCATAACACAATAATTAAGAAAGTGCAGCCGGTGAAGGCTATCTCATCCAGTTTGTTGTATTTCAAATTGTATATGAACCCAGAACATTGTGCCTCATAAATGCATTAATGTACACAGCTGCGATTTAATAAAAAAAAAAATCTTTTAAAAGGCAGGAGTAGCTGGTGGGCCTCCCTCAAGAACACAGTATTCCAATTTTCTTTGATCCATTTTCTTTTCAAAAGAGGTGCCTCTGTGACATTGTAATTGCTAAATTGAGGGAATTTAGGATATTATATAATTATTGTAAATATTCTGTCGTAGATCTGACTCTGAAGTTAAAGATTGGACTTGGGTTCTTACCTATGTTTGTGCTTCATGGATTGCTTTAAACCTACAAAACTTACATTCAATATTTTAATATGTAAAATTCACACAGTCCTTCAAAAGGTTTGATTTTTGACAATGATCATCTGCCTTAAATTTCAATTTTTACAACATAGACAGCAGAGATTTCATGTTTATTATTAGTAACTTTATGATGTGGCATGTTATCATTTTTTGTATTAATATTTTCTAATGTTTTATATTAATTTATATCACATTTATTTTCAGGTTTTAAATTTCATATTCCTTGTTATTTTTATATATCTGTTCAAAAACTGAGTTTTCACAAAAGAAGTTATGTAAAATAAAGAATTTTAAAATAGAACATACCAAAAATATTGAAACCTATGCAATTTAATCAGTACCCATGCTTTTTTACAGAAAATAATAAAGATCAACATATACTATTTTTTGACAATGTTTTGAATTTTTATTTATAAAAATTTTGAATAACTGATATTTAAAGCATTATTTGGCACTTTAAATAACATAAAACAATGAGTGGCTTGTATATTAAAATTTTGGCTAGATGCTACTTTTTTCTTCAGTAGTGTGGTAGTAAAGTATTTACCGTCATTCTTTTTTTTTTTTTTTTTTTGCAGTTTTCTTCCAGGGCTGGGTTTGAACCCACCACCTCCGGCATATGGAGTCAGCGCCCTACTCCTTTGAGCCACAGGCGCTGCCCTTACCATCATTCTTTTACACTGGTCAGATATAAGTCCTGTCTTCCCTACGGGCAAGAGTGACTTGCTATTTTCAGAGCTAATGTGAAGTTCCTCTTGCTGTTATCAGTGCAAACACCAAACAAGAGAAACCCCAAAACACTCAACAAACAAAGCCACCATTGAAAGAATTCATTTTACATTCACTTCTGATGGAAATGTTAAAACTATTAACAATTACATCATCTGGGGCAATGCCTGTGGCTCAAGGAGTAGGGCGCCGGCCCCATATACCAGGGGTGGCGGGTTCAAGCACAGTCCTGGCAACAATGGCTAAAAAAAAATTCCATCATCTGTGTACCTGAGACTGGGATTTCATCTCGCTTCTTGTTCCATAGTCACTCATAGCCATGTCACTTTCAGACTTTATTGATACTGTTAACCAAGACATTCTTAATTTCATTTTTCTCCCAGCAAAAAACAATGCCAATATGAGAGATTGTTTTAATTTGCACTGTATGTGACCATTCTACAGGTCGTACATCAAAAAAATAGGTTGTATATTTTTACAGTATTCATATTCATCAAATCTAGATAATAAAAACAAAAATGTTAAGGATTACATCAATAATCCTATAATTGTACAAGTAATCACTACTAAACTTAAAAGATACAGAAAGCTGAGATTTGGGAGTCTAATATGCTTGGCATATTACTTATAAGATGTGTGATCTTGAGAAATTGTTAATCTCAGCTTCTGCTCCTTCTCCGTGATAGGGATATGGGATGTTCTACATCTAATTATTCTGATAATGAAATACGCAACACTGGGCATCGCCTGTGGCTCAAAGGAGTAGGGCACCAGCCCCATACACCGGAGGCGGCGGGTTCGGACCCTGTCCTGGCTAAAAACTGCAAAAAAAAAAAAAAAGAAAGAAAGAAAATGTGCAACATTTCTTGCTAGGACATTGTAGAAACTCAATATTCTAATTTGCCATTGATTATTTTAGAGACAAAGACCCTCTTATATCTCAGCCAAGAGCAAGTTAAATCTTTTGAAGTGTTTTATGTAGTTAGAACAGAAAATGATTTTGAAGGTTTTGACTTTTAGGATATGCCTATGCAAAGGTATTTTAAAGCACTCAAGGTCTCTTAATGTAATCTCCTATTTATAAAAGCATTTTTCTTTTTACTAACAACTGCCTATGTTTATTTAGCCAAAATGTGTATTTAATTGTTAATGCTACAAATAGAGAAAATTATACAGAGAGATTCTAAAAGTAGAAAGCTTGTTGATATGACATATGCCTAGGAGATGTTAATGACTTCTGTATCCTCAAAATAATCAACATTGGTGATGTGACACTAAGGAAGTAAAATTTAATTTGCACGAACATTTTGTCCCCAGCTACTATGTGAACTATTATAGCTTTTCACAGAAGAAAACCTAAAAGTATAAAAGGAAATCATTTGAGTTTGGCAGATGCATTCTTGCTGAATCAGCCGACTTGGTATGATGCCAATTTCTATTGATTTTTACTAAGGAAAAAAAATCCCTGAAGAAAATGTTAGTAATATATGACGTATAACAATGGCCTTAACTTGGAAGTTGTGATTAAGAAATATTTTTCCACAAAAAAAAGACAAGAAGAAAAAATGTGAACATTAAAATAAATACACAATATTGAATTTCAAAATAATTTTTACTCCAAAGGGTTTATTATTCATATACTATTAGTATCTATTGGGAATATAAAAATAAATTGAATGTGTTTCTTATAGAGAAGGTGTTCAAGAAAAACCTAATAACATATCTGGCTAGGTTTTTGGGTATCTTGGTCCATTCATACTGCTGTAACAGAAAATCATAGTCTGGGTGATGTTTTTGGATATCTGGCTAGGTTTTGGGGTATCTTGGTCCATTCATACTTCTGTAACAGAAAATCACAGACTGCGTGATGTATAAAGAGCAGGGGTTTATTTCTGACCGCTTCGGAGGCTGAGGTCTGTGATCGAGGCACTGGCTAATGAAGGTCTGGCTTCTCTGCTTCCAAGATGGCGCCTTGAACACCACATTCTCCACAGGAGAGGAACCTCGTGTCCCTAGATGGCAGAAGATGGAAAGATGAAAGAAACCAACTCCTTGTCAAGCACTAGTATAAAAGCCTCTACTCCCTTTCACGATGGAGGAGCCCTCAAGATCTCCTCACCTCTTAAAAGCCCCATCTCTCAATGCTATCATATTGGCAGCACTCAAATTTTGGAGCAGACACCTTTGCACCAAAGCAAGGGGAAATAACCCAGTGATCAACATTAGAAAAGACATTTGGAACAGAAGAAATACAGATTTGTTGGAAAGAATGTGTGCCATCATGGAAAGATCTTAGACCAAAAAGTCAGAGTACCTTCCTTTGAATATGTGGTTTCTTACTGTCCTCATCTTCAAAATTGGTTTAATAATTCAACAAATGCGTGTCACCATTCAAGAAATACTTAGCCAATCCTTATCTTAGATTTTAGATGTTATGGAAAATACTTTGTGTCAAGCAATGTCAGAAAATTTTGAAATCAACACATTAGAAGTATTAGCTTAATCTTGGTGCCCTTCCTTTGACTAATCAACATACCTATTCTTTAAATAATTATTCTTAAAGAGAGGCAAAAATGTGGAGTAAGAGTTACTTGGGTTTGTGTCCTGACTCCTTTTTTACCTCTATGACTTGGAGTCATCCTAAAAATGTGCAATAGTTTGCTCTACTGTCCCTTTTAATAAACATGTACACTTCCTGTCAGCATGTATAGAATTGCATCATGTTAATGTCTAATGACCAAGTGAGCATCAGTTCTGTCCCTGTGTTGTCTGTGTGAGTTTGTGCCTAATTCTCATGTTTATAACATGAATAATGAGGACTATAATAAAAAGACGGAGAAGTGTGTTGCCTGGAATGACTACTTCAATAATCACTATCAATAATGTCACTCTATAATACAGATACTTATTTGAAGAATTTTACACTAGAGGAAGATGATACGCATATGTGTCAGTTTTGATAAACAGCATAGCAGTTATTAAAAGTGACAAGATAAGAACAGATACCACAGAAAAACAGGGGACAGCATGTCAGGTGCACGGAACGGGTGAACAGGTGCTGTAGGTGTTGAGAGACAGGATGACGTGTGTGGAATAACAGGTGCAGGAAGGATTTGTGGGAGGAGATGTGTTTGTTTTTAACCCTTAAAAGTCAACAAAATATTTGGGTAAACAGAGAGATTAGGACAGTTAATAAAGGCTTGAGAAGAATCCATAGGGCATAATAAGGGGACGAAAGATAGTTCTGATGTGCGCAGCACCAGGGAAATAGCAGGGAATGTGGTTGGATAGAGAGGAAATTGGATGCAGATGGTAGATGGCATAGGTTTTTCTGCTTCTATGTTTGGGCTGAGAAGCCTTCCAGAGGTTGGTAGGAAGAGGATGAGAGAGAACTTCCTCCAAAAACAGGCAGGCTGGAAAGGTTTATAGCTCTGATTTAGCTGTTCCTAAACTCCTGGAAAGCTTATCTTCCGTTCTGCAACTAATCCGTTCTGATTTGGGGGCTCCTTTGCACTGGATCCTGGAGAGCTCTTTCAGAAGCTACTCCCATTTTATTCAAATATAAAGCTGTTCAGCTGGAAGAAAATGCAACCAAGCTCCTATCATTAGAAAATGGAAATAATGAAAATAATGTACTGATCTGAAATTCGGTTTCAAAATAAAAGTATAACATAACATGATTTTGAAATAAAATGTCTCTCCAGTTAAGGCTTAGGAATCATCGTCCGTTTAATTTTTATGGCTTGAAAAAAATTGTATGTACCAATTTCAAGCATAAAAGTTATTAAGAAATTCCTTCACCCTTGTCAACCCTGCCTGAGGTATGGATTCTCAGGCTTGTGTTTTACAGCGAAAAGAACAGAGGATGAAGCAGCGACCTGTGGTTCTCTCTACTGAGGGAAGAATTACTTGCTAAGTCTTTCCCAAACAAGTATTTCAGGAGCCAATTTATTCATCCTCCTTTAGGGGAGGAAGAGACAAGAAACTCTAAGATCTATAAGAACAAGGACCACATTGGTTTGCCCACCAGTTTACATGGTCCTAAATGTAATTAATACCCGGCCCATGAGAGACCAGCCACAAAGGAAGGAGACGCCCAGAGTGGGAAAAATCCTAATCACCAGCCCATCTCCATCAGCAGAGCGTCCCTATTAAATGTGGAGTTTGGTTCAACTGGTTTCATCAAATTGACTGATCAGATTCAATTTCCTCTTTCATGAAAGTAGAAAAGGTACAAAGAGGAGGAACCATGTTGACCAGAACACGTGAGAACATTCCCCCTAACTAGACAATTAAAAACAAACATAGAAAGGAAACTCACATGTAGAAAGATGAAAAGGCCTGAACGTCACCCCTAAAGCCTCCACACAGAGGGGAAGATGGGGAATTGGAGCTAAGTGAACTTTTATTTACAAAATATTCATTGCACATGTCACAAAATATTCTCTACATGTCAGCCATCTTTTTATAAAATTGTGTAATGAATATTTTTTAATTTAGGTACATTTATCTACAATTCCCCTTTTTCCCTACCCATGACAACTTTAGGGGTGACTTTTGGGACACCTTCTATTTATTATGTGTTAAAATGGGGGCCTCTCACACAAGAACCCCTCAAAACTGTTATCTCAAACCAGTCATTCTGTATATCTGGGGTTTGGGCTCAGGAATCGTTCTACTGAAACAATGTTTTTCCCTTAATCACTTCTCCTTCTGCCATGGGAGTCCCGCCCCCCCAACAGACCAAGCATGAATGAGATGTTTGAACACAAACTGCTCTGGATTCAGAAGTTCAAAATTAAATATTGAACTTATAAAACCAACTAACAATGTTTTCATCTTTCAGTGTTCTAATTCACCTGTTTCTTTGCTAGAAATACATGGAACATGCAAATACAAACAGGGTTACTTGTATCTTACAAGTGCAATCTCACTCATTTGGCGCGTTCCTGGAACGTGGGCCCCATGATTGCGGGCGTGCGTACCACTCGCATTTGAAGGTTGAGCATATTCCGTCCCCACATGCCTTTGGATACTAGGACACACACACACAAAATGTATTAACTTCTTTCTTTTGGGAACAATACTAAAGTAGGGGTTTGGTATTCTAAAAATGATATGCATTATTTTATTATAGTGTCACTTTTTTTTTAATAATTTTATTGAATCATAATTATGTACATTGGTGCAATCACAGGGCACGATTCATATACATTCAGAAATATTTTGATCATACTGTTACAGATATCCTTCATGGCATTTCCTTGATCACTATATAA
>CAUYON010185740.1:0-32475 GCA_963573935.1 Arctocebus calabarensis
ATGGCTACTGATCTGAAAAGTTGGGTCTTGGTGTGTGCCACACCTTTTGGGGGCAAAACACGATTGTAAGAGGGTCTTTTCCTAACAAATGCAACCAGTGTAACATGGTTTCTTGTACCCTCAATGAATCCCCAACAATAAAAAAAAAAAAAAGAATTAATAAGCGAGACTAAATAGAAATTGTCATGTTTATTTGGTAATACTAAAGAATAATCACATGGAATTTATTTTTATTTGGCTATAAACTACTACAGTTTTAAGCAGAAAGATAATTTTTTTGTTGTTGTTCATATCTTTCTTACTCTCAGTGGATATAAAATTGGTGAATGAGAGTGATATAATAATAGGGCTTTGGAAATCAATCTTTTAAATTACATTAAGACTGTCAAATTAGTTTTTTTAAGCAGGGATCAAAATTAAACATTGAGTACTGACTTACTCTCCCTTTCCTAACTTCTTCCCAGAATTTCTGAGTATGAAAAATGTATCAGGCTGCACCTGATATGGAGCAGTGTCAGCAAAATTTCTCTCTCTGCCTTTCTAGTACATTTTGAGCATTTAGGAATTTTCTTTTATTCTGTTACTACTACTTTGTCCATTTTAGAAATCAGAAGGTATAAACAAAGAAGCGAGTCCTAATAATTTATGTTAAACTTTGTCACTTTTCACTCACAAGAATTGTGCTAATTTGTTTGATTTCTATGTTTATTGTTATAGGTGGATATGTTAAAAGTAATGTGAGTCTAGTCACCAGTGGAGTTGTTTACTATTTCAGGTAGAATATTCAGTATTAAGATGTGTTCTAAGAATAATTCTCCAAAAGTAACTCTTATAAAAATTTAAAGTTCACTGGTCTTAGAAAATGTATTACTGGGTGCATTCAGGAGCAAGGAATAGAAATTGTGAGTTTTAAGCTACATGGAGGTTTAAGCCACTAACAGTTTGGAACTAAGACTTCTTGCTAGCTTCCCGATGTACCATATTTAGATACGGCTTTTGTCTTTAGTGGGACAATGTGACTATTGCACTTCCAGGCATCCTGTTTCTCTCTGAGCAAGTAAAGCAGAAAAGACAAAAACAAAACAGACCAAACAAAAGTGAAGACAAAGATAAAATCTGGCCTGCAAAAATGAAACTGTATAGTAAGTGGTACCACATACCTTCTTAATTTTCACTGACTGAGCCATGTTCCATGGCCGTTCTTAAGTGTGTGGAAACTGAGAAGATGAATATTTGATTAACTCATATTGCTAATTTGAATAAGGTTCTTTATTAAAGAAAGCTAAGATGGATAACTAGGCCCTGACTTGGAAACTATTTCCCTCCTCAACTTCTTAAAAAAAAGTGGGAGATTTTTATTTTTGTTAAAATAGACTGGCACTTTCTGATATATGTACTAAATAGCTCAATGAAACATTTTTTGCTTTTGATTATTTATCTCAACGAGTTATAAAAATAAACCAGTCACTTACCACACAAGTTTTAATTGACTATAAAAATCCTTCTCTTCTATGTCAAATAATTTTATAAGAAAAAAAATTCATCTAGCAAAATAATGTCATTGCTAACATATCTTATTCTGTATTCTCTCTGATGATGTTGAGACAATAGTGTAATTATATTTCTAAGCTGAAATAGAGTGTACTCATTATTTTGTTCTAAAAACTTACACTTGGATTAATCATTTAGTAATCCCATAATTGTATGGTTAGTATAATATTAGATGTGTTGAATAATTCAATTTGAATAAATGTGTAGATGATAACACTTAGGAAACCTATTGTTTATGTATACAAGTCATTAAGATGCTACTGGTAAATTTTAGGCAAGAGTTGTTTGGAAATTGTAATGGCTATCACATTATGTTTATAATATGAACTTTTAAAAAAGGATATGTTTAAGTGGCTAGCTCTCTGGAGTAGAAAAGATGATTGTGATCTGTTCCCAGATCCTTGATTCACTCATGCTATTGCAACTAATTATGTCAAGCAAATTGCATTAAATAGCCATTTCATTTTACAGGGATGTTAGATACATAATGGTATAATAGATACATAATGATAGAATGATAGTTGATTTTGTTTTGTCCTGGCTACTCTTAAAAAGTGTTTGCTTTAGATTTTGTAGTTTTATTTCATTCATAACGTGATAGTAACAATAACCATCTTACAAATACTTCAAAAAATCATCAACTTCTTTTGCTCATGTATTCTCTTAAGCACTGGTTGCTACATATTTCAAACATCTCATAACTACCAAATATCTGAAAGTCTTAACACTTTTCTTTCCAAGATAACTTTTTAGTACATGCATGTGCACATCTTTGTTTCCACATTATGTGTTTGTTATTTTTTCCTCCAAAATAGGTATTTTATGTGCTCATGTAGTGCATGCAAGGGTCATGTAGGTCGTAGGTAATTAAACAGGGGAAAAGTTTCTATTTATCCAATTTTCTATCATGTTACTGATAGCTTTAGATATTGTTTTTACTTTTCTGATAGGAAAGGTAAAAAATACCCATTTTATGAAATTTATCAAATAAAGTAAAATGCGGAGAACACTAATATTTTCTTCACTGCTTTTCTGAGGCAGATTATCATATTAGTACATTTTTTATTTTACCTCTGTTTAGTATACAAAATAGTGACACTTTGCTAAGTACTTATCTTTTTCCTAATTTTTTCCCTAGAACTTACCATAAGGGTTTTAATGGTCCCATAATATTCTGGTATTAATTTACTTATTCACTCATTTCTCCATCAAATATTTTTGAGTGACTGTAATATATCAAAAATTGTACCTGTGCTGATGGTGAAGAGAACAGGTCAGGGCCTCATGTATGTGCCATTTGTATTTTGGTAGAAGAGGATAGTTAAAAAAGAGAAAAAAGAAACCAATCTGATGACTTCAAATGATAATAATATTAATGAAGAAAATGAAATAGGTAACATAACAGTGACTACAGTGCAAGGGCCCTGAGGAAATAATAAGCTTGGTAAGTTCAGGGAATGTGAAGAATGTCAGCGTGGCTGGGACTTCATTATCAGGTTTAAGGCAGCATATTTCACTGGTGAGTTACTCTGAGTTATCAAGCTTTTCCATCTGATTTTAAAGCTATGATTCTCGAATGAAAATGGGTTTATGAGCTAAGCTGATCTTTGCACAATTCAGACATAGTATTAACTTAGCTGGTTACTAAGCTGGGTATGTATTTGGGTGTTTAAACATTTTTGACGCTTATTTTCAAATTATTCTTCAAAATTTTTGTGTTTACTTGCATTTCTAATAACAGCATGAAGAGAGCCCAAGTCATTGAACCTAGAAGCATTTTCTTATTTTTAATATGCTATATTAAAAATAGGTGACATAAAATTAAACTAGAATATGTTATTTTAAGCTCATTAAATCTATAACAACCTAAATACATTATAAGTGATATAGACATAAACATTCATATTTCCAAGTAAAGCATAATGAGTATTAATTTCCTGAATAAATGTAAAATTTTAAAAAACAGGAAAGGAAATAGAAGAATAAATTTGGGGCTCAAACATTATTTTTTATAGTCTGATTATTACATCATGAGTAAGAACTTCTGAAACCATGAAAAAAATAACTGAGTTATTTTAATTCATAGGCCTATTCCAGTTCTACTCTATCAACACTACCATTAATAATGTGCAAATCAGGCTTGGCACCTGTGGCTGAACAGGCTAAGGCGCCAGCTACGTACACCTGAGCTGGCGGGTTCGAATCCAGCCCAGGTCAGGCAAACAACAATGACGGCTACAACCAAAAAATAGTCAGGCATTGTGGCGGGCACCTGTAGTCCCAGTTACTTGGGAGGCAGAGGCAGGAGACTTGCTTGAACCCAGGAATTGGAGGTTGCTGTGAGCTGTGATGTTACAGCACTCTATCCAGGGTGACAGCTTAAGACTCTGTCTCAAAAAAAAAAAAGTGCAAATCACTTAAAATAATGTCAGATTTTATGACAGTAAGGTATTAAGCATTACTTATAAATTTCAAACAATTTTTTCAATTTCAAGGTACTCTTTTAACCTTGAGTACTCAGAAATGACAAAAGATTTTTTTCTTTGAACAAGTAGTACATATGAATCAGAAATATGCCTTGAGCAAATGGAAAATTCATAGACGACCTTTGTTTTATACAAATATTTTAGGGAATGAGTTTAGAATATCATGAGCATATTACATATGTGGGTTTTAGGGGAAAGGCATTTTACAGTTGCATTCAGAGGGGAAGGAAAGAAAGCTCCTAACACTAAAATTTATTTTAAAGTGAATATATTAATAGGAACATTCAGATACATGAACACAAATATGGCCACTTGATCACCAAGATTTTTAAAATTAATTCATAGAAAAAATATCTAACAGTTGCCAGATTGGGAATTATCAATTCTTTAAGATTATCAGAAGCAGAAGAAAATACAATAGCCAATATTTTAAAGGTCTGAGGTAGCAGCCTGTTTTTTTACACTTTGTTTTAAAGTTCTGAAAGCTGTCAGCAAACTAATACTTGCCTTTATCATCTCCTGAGGTCTGGGCACAAGAAGGGAGTGATGTCTCTAAAAACGGTGCAAAGGCCCTGAGGAAATAATATGTTTCATAGATCAGGTCTGAGAAGTATGAAGAATTGATAGCAGGAAAATAGGTTTGGCTTAGATTTTTATTTAATTATCTAATTGTGCTGAATTTTGTTTGTCATAGCATATATTATTATGGATTCAAATAAGCCGATGTCCTCTTCCACTTCCTTGCAATTGGTGACCAGTGGGCAGCACTTATGGCTCAAAGGAATAGGGCGCCGGCCCCATATACTGGAGGTGGCAGGTTCAAACCCAGCCCCTGCCAAAAAAACAGCAAAAACAACAACAACAACAAAATGCAATGAGTGACCACTACATTTTTCTCTTTCTGTAGATGTCGAATAGATTTGAGAATTTTGCTGTATCTCACTTGTGATAACCCTGTTTCTCCTTCCTTTTTTTTTTGTAATGAATGTGCTTTGTGCCATGGTGCTTTCCCAGAAAAATAAGATCAGACCAAAAAAAGTCTGATCACACTCAGTATGTGCCAAACCTAAGGGACGGTGTGAGGCAGAAGCAATAAAGCAGAGAAGACTTGAGTCCTGAGGCTTACGTAGGCACTAAGACCTTTGGAGCATTGAAACCTTGCTATATTAGCTATCGGTTATGGAAATAATCAGGAATTCAGTAGTAGAATCACTCAAATAAAAGCCACACTAAAAGATGAGATGGACAGGAAAAGCTGATTATTTTTTTCCCAACAGAGTAAATGCTATGTAGGACAACATCTTTAGACAGGAATATTTAAAATGAGGTGTAGATTCCTCAGCCCGTGCTAGAGTGAAAATATTCCATTTCAAAAAATATGGTTTTTTTTAGCTTCTTGATTAAAAAATGCATCAAAAAACATAGTATGCATATTGTCTCTAAAAAATGTCATAAAAACATATAAAATTCTATTTACAATAAGCTACCTTTCACAAAGAATCCAATTGAGTGTTATTGGAAAATTCTACCAAACATTCAAAACCAGATAATTCTAATGACACTAAACTTGTTACAAAGATGAGAAAGAAAGAAAAATTTCAGAGGTTTCTTATGAATGCAGATATTGAGGCTATACTCAATCAAGATGGCACACAAAAAGAAAAGGTCAGACTGGTTCTACTTAATCACAAATAAACTATTTTCAGAAGAATCTGAAAGCACACTAAAAACAATGCATCATAATTAAGAAGGATTTATTCCAGAAACCCATAGTGGTTCAGGACAATATATCCATTAATGTAATTCTTACTGACCACAGCAAAAACTTTCAAAATGTCTAGCAACTATTTGTTAAACAAAGCATCAATAAAATAAAAAAAAATTATAGTGACTTTCTCTCCTCGATCACATCTATTTAGCTCAGTTGCAAAGCCAATATCTGACACATTAGGAAAAATACAGCATAATCCTAATAAGGAGAGTCTTACTATCTTATTGTCTACACTGATTATCCAAACTAACAAAAAAAGAGTAAGAATAAGAATTAGAAAAGAAAATAGACCATTTAATAATATGCTTGGAAAATTTAAGAGAAAGTTAAAAAAAGAACTATTACAAAGCATAAAAATGAATACAAACTTTTCAATAAAATTATCAGAGTTTGAGTTAAGGAAGCTCAAAAACCTTCATATATTCAAACAATAATCACAGAAAACTCCTTATTTAAAAAGAAAACACAGGGAAAGATAATATGTAGGAGAACATGTGTAAATCCTGTATGAAGAAAAATGTTTAAATGTTTTAGAAAAAGTCATCTTGAAAAGACGAAAAGACAACCCATTTTGTTGTCTATGACAATTAAACATCCTAACAATCATCACAAGATAAAGTAGAAATTTAATATAGCCTCAATAAAATTACCAAAAGACTTTCACTGGATTTCAATAAGTTGATTGTGAAAATAACATTAAAAATAATGATTATGACTGGACAAGGAAACCCCAAACTGAAGATCAACAAGACAGGCAAGGGAAGATTGGCCCAACAAGATACTGAAATAAAAGTCTTTTCATAAAAACAATGTAGTGCTTTCAGATGAATAATGTACTTTCTTTTTGGTGCCAGAAAGACCAATGGCATGAAAAAGTAAATACAAATATGGACACAAGAACATCTGGAAGTATTTAATATAATGTAGTATATGATAAATTAAGACATAAAAGGAAACACTTTTTGATTAATGTTTGAAAGACAGTTTGATAGTGATTTTTCTTAAACAATAGGTAAAACTAAACTTGTATGTCATACCTTTCACTCAGATAAACTCCAAATGAATCAGATATATAAACATTTAAAAGGAAATCATGCAAGTACTGAAAAAAATTAATTATCTTAAGTGGAATTTCAAAAACCTGCATAGTATGTCTCAAAATTCAGAAGCAAGAAAAGGCAAATAAATTCGATAGCCATACTTTGAATTTACATATTCTTACTCTCTTACTATTCAGATTTAATTTTAATATCCTCAAGGTCCCAGAACATGATCATTAGTTAATTCAAAATAAAAAGGTGGAGAGAGATCGGGATCAGGGGACTGGAAATGATGAATGTATATCTTATGAGACTAGTGATATTTGACATAAAAGTTACTACAACAACTAAATGGATTTCAACTAAATGGACCATAGATTTCAGTCTATGGTCATCTAATATAGTTATATGTATATATAATATACATAGTCCCAAATATGTAAAACACCTAAGAACATGCCTTTACAGTACTTAAAATAGTGAACAGAATTATAATAAATACTGAAAATACATACTCTATAGCATAAACATTATTTTTTTTTGAGACAAGAGTTTCACTATGTTGCACCCGGTAGAGTGCTGTGGTGTCACAGCTCATAGCAACCTCAAACTCTTAGGCTTAAGCTATTCTCTTGCCTCAGCCTCACAAGTAGCTGGGACTACAAGTGCCTGCCACAACGCCCAGCTATTTTTTTGTTGCAGTTGTCATTTTTGTTTAGCAGGCCTGGGCAGGGTTCAAACCCACCAGCACTGATGTATGTGGCTGGGTCCCTAACCACTGAGCATGGGCCCCGAGCCTCACATAAACATTAAATATAGAACACTGAGGAAGAGAGAAATCACTAAGTTCTGGAAATAATTTCAAAAATGGTATTTGCTATAAGGTATAACCTGTGAAATTAAGATAACTTAGGAGAGTAAAAGGACACAGAAGTGTAAAAATAAATTAATCTAATACTTTTAAATATTTTATGGATTTTCATTGTTATAAAGGAATAACTTCAGAAAACTTTATTTTCATGCTATTCCTGGATTACTTGTTACTATGGACCATGCCCAGTTGCCTTCATGGTTGCATAGACTGATACCATCTTGAAGTTAAAAGCATCTGAATTTTCACTTATTCTACCCCTGACAAGATCATATAACTATTTCCTAGCTTTAAAGGCATCTAAAGAAAGTAATTTTGCTACACAGTATAAATATTTTATATTCATATCTTGAGAATTAATTTTTATTTTTCTATTAAATCACCCATTCTGCTGCTTATCTACTAGTCTTACTATCTTAAGACTGGTGTTTTTCTAGCATCTTCTAATATTGTCTTCCTAATTCTCTCTCTTCAGAAAAGTAATTAAAAACAAGCAAAAGTTGGCAAACTAAAATTACCTGAGAACTTTGTGATAGACAGGTTCAGAAAATCACAAGAGAAGAAATACAAAGAGCTCATACCTTTTGGATATAATTTTTGCCTAGAATCATGAAGAAAACCAGATACCAATATGCTTGTGCTATTACTAATCAAAACGTAATCAACATGAAGGAAACCACTCCATTTGGGAAAAGGCACAGTGAAATGGACCTTTTGGTAAATAGTTGGAAGAGGAAATGCTGTGACGTTTCTGAAGGTTGGTCTGTATAATGACCATTAATAAGGTTCTCATTCACTGACCTGGTAATTCCAGTTGTAGGATATTTTTCTATGAATAATTAGTGAAGGATACTAGTTTATTGAAAGTGAAAGTTCTTTGCAGAGTTGTTTATAGTAGTAAAATTTGGAAATTATAAAAGTTTTCAGAACTAAGGAACTGAATATATTTTGTCACATCTTAAAATAGAAAATTATTCAGCCAAAACATTAGCATTTGAAGCAGATTTGGTGTCACAGGAATTGAACAGAGCTATGAAAAGCGATTTTATATGCATAGAAAAAAAGACTAGGGAATATTAACAAAAATGTAAATTATTGTTTTGTCTGGGTAGTGGGAACCAGATTAATTTTAGATTTTCTTATATATACTTTCATGTATTTTAAAAATTTTCAACATAAAAATACCTTTGTGCCTTTAAAAAACACTAACAAATACATGTAGAAGGTGATGGATGGAGCTGGAACATATTCTTCTTAGCAAAGTATCTCAAAAATGAAAGAAAAAGTATCGAATGTACTTAGCCCTACTATGAAACCAACTATAGCCCAAGAAGAAGGGGAAAGCGGAGTGGGGAGGATGGGGGGGAGAGTAATTGGTGGGACCACACCTATGGTGCATCTTACAAGGGTACATGTGAAATTTACTAGGTGTAGAATATAAATGTCTAAACACAATAACCAAGAAAATGCTATGAAGGTTATGTTAACCAGTTTGTTGAAAATATTTCAAATTGTATATAAAACCATCACATTGTACTCCATGATTACATTAACCTACACAGCTATGATTTCATTAAAAAAAAAATAAAAAAGAAGTTGATGTAATTTAAAGAATAGAAAGATCATAATAACTTACTACTGCTTTAATATTCCCCGTTAAATACTTGGTAAATCATTTTCCACATATTTTTCATTTAGAATGTTAACATTCAGAGAGTTTCTTGGTTAACTATAAAGTCCTATTGACTTTAATGTAACTTTGTGTTTAAAATAGGAGTTAGTGTCATCCTTCTTTTTTTCTTTGATGTCAATATATAGTAAAGAATTTAAACCAGGCTAGTGTGAGCCATGTCAGGAATGAAAAAGAACACTACACACATACATGCACACACACACACACACACATACACACTCACACACCAGTAATTTTTGAAAAAGAAGCATTTTGGGGATATTAATTTGTTAACATTCACCTGATTGGGAAATCTCTTTCCTGATAATGGTTCTAACTTAGACACCACACTACTTTAGAAATCCTTGTTTGAAACTCTTGCGTGACGGGAGACGCAAGGAGACAGCAGCTTTGCCTCAGGTGCAAGCTTGCTTCTGTAATGTGAAAAGGTGCAAGAAGCAGACTACAGCTCAAGATGGCATGTAGCAAAACATCTTTATTTCTGGCCACCTTTTATACACTGGTGGTCATGTACACACCTAATCAATGATTTAAAACATTTACCGTTATCTAACTTCTTCTATTTAATTCTAAACCTAAGTGGCAGACATCAAGTCTGCACAACAACAAATGTTTTTCTGCTTTACATTCTCTCTCAAACATGCGTTATAAATCTTAAAAAATCTAAAGCTGCAGGGGAACTTATTCTTTTAAGTTTTCTATGTGCCCATTAAGTTAACCTCCAAAAGATTTTATGACTCTGTTTATCTGCATTGCTGAGACCCTTAGACTGTTAAGACAATATGTATTCAACACTTGTCAACCTCTGGGCTGTATTACCAAGTGGGGGGCTCTCAACCTCTGACCGTCTTGGGCTTTACGGCTGTATGACTTCAGAGTTTCTGTTTATGGGCTTTTACCTCCAATAAATAGCCTCTGTGTATGCCTCAGGGCATCCCAGCTCTCTTGCTTTTTCTGCATTGGCAAAAGTCGTGTTAACCCATTCTTTCCCAGTCTCAATGTAGCACATATGTTGGTATTTTTACCCCACATGAAAGTTACTGAATCTTGCAATCCTATTATGACTGGTAGTTTCAAAAACAGTATAACAATGCTCCTTTTGAGCATTCAATGCTCCCATAGAATATGATTCTATGTAGAATTGAAAGGAAGCAGAAATTAGAGTATGAAGAAAGATCAATATAGTCTTACTAATGAAAGCTTATATAATAAATATGTGAAGTTCCATTTGCAAAAAGGAAACATATTTGTCCAAAGTTCTTTTCTAATATAAATTTTCCTGAACAAAACTTTTTTTCTTACTAATAAAATTCTAATAATACTATTTATTGAGTTGAAGAATTTTATGTTTTCTTCTGCTCAAAACAAATATCCATATGCTTATAGAAACCAATATGTATGGTTTTCTATTTATGTCCAGTATTCATATTAATTATTCATTAACTCATATCAAGCAGTTACTTTGGGCTATATGATATAAAAGATGCTAAGTATATTTAACATACATGTAATTCTAAAAGTTCTGTAAGAGTCTTTAACTCTTCCTGCACTTATCACTTTCTGTGTTTATTAATTTTATTCCTAAAGCACATAACACCTCATTTTAATACATTTTCCCATGTATGATAGATTCATTTTCTTATAGAATTCTTTTAAAAATCCTTTGCAACTTGACCTATTCTATTTTCACATAACAAAATTAGGTATTTACTTTTATGTGACAACTTTCTAGAATAATTGATTGGTCTTTCCCATTAGTTTTTTCCTTTAGAATTTCTCTACATCCCTTGATGTAGGCAGATCCTTTTCCTCTACTATTTTTATCTGTAGTTCAATGAGTCTGAGTTTCCATATGCTCTTCTCTTTTTATTGCTCATATTCTCTCAATCATTTTCTTTTTACATGCTATTGATTACTGTTAAAAGAATTTAATCCTATAGCATCTAGTAATAATCTTACTATATCAATTATTTAGGAGAACATATCAAATTGAAACTTGAAAACTTTATTGTATCTTTTTAAACTCAAGTAGTGATACTCAAATGCCACTTTCTACTCTACAAATATCTTCAGGCCCTGTAGGTATAATTTTATCATCCTCAAAACTTAAGTGAAGCTAAGATCATCTTCCAAAATCAATCACGTCTACCCAAGCCTCTGAACATCAATTATATTTTCCATCCCTATTTTTTATTCCAATCTGTGTTTCTTTTTTCTTAATTAACCCATGTTTTCATCTTCATAAATTCATATTTCATTTTAATCATTCCCAAATTTCAATACTGTATTATAAAACATGTTCTATAAATTTTATCTGTTTCCATTATTTTCTACATTCACCACCCAAATCTTTTTGCAAATGGTCCTTTTTTCCTCTTTACTGGTCCTTAAAAATAGCTCTAAAAATGTTAGAATCATTTGGAGTGGTTTTGATTTTTAAAAATTTTTTATTGTGTTATAAGGGCACAAACTCTTCAGTATACATCTTAGTGAATGTTTATAGATGTATTGGCTCATACAATAATTGCCCAGTTGAAATTGCATTCTGACATCACACCATGCTCTCTTGGGTCACCAAGTTGATAAGCTTTGAAAATAGTAATGTTTCAGTTCCAGCTCTAGAGATTTTGCTTTAATTGGTCAGAAGTGTGTCTTGAACATTGATATTTATTTTTTACACAGGGATGTTTAATAACTGAAAAATTCGGAGAAAATAAATATGAGAGATTCATCTTGTTGGCAGGGCAGGGTAGAGGTAGAGCACAATGGATCAACCTGAGAGAGAATAGTGTCCTCAGGACATTTTGAGGAAGCATCAGGGGGGGAACTCAAACTACATAATTTGAGGTGAAGATGGTAGCACAATATACCAGGTTGTATAAAACACTTCTGTTATATACACTACTTAAATTATTGTTGGTTTATCTGTCCAAAATAATTTTGAATGGAATGGAGACAAACACATGTTCTCATGCATAATAAAGTTTCCTTAGGGGATTTTTATAACTCATTGCAGTACCTGTGGCTTAGCTGTATCTGAGGTATTTAGACCTGTCAGATAGAATCACTGTCATATTAACAAGCAGTTGATAAATATTTTTGGATAAATTGATGATACAGTCAACTTACATTTAATGGGAGCACTGATATGTTTAAAAATAACTCTACCATCTTTTCATTTTCATTTGCTCTATTATATATAATGCTTACATATATGTACACTTTTCTCTAATTACCTTCTTTTTGATGAAATATCTCATTTTTTTCCTTTTCTAACTTGTTAATAATTTATGTTATTGTTCTTTTATTGGTTACTCAATAGACTAAAACATATATGACATACAAGGTATCTATAAAGTTCATGTGCAATTGACTAAGCTATTTTAAATTGCACACGAACTTTATGTCTACCCTGTCTGTGTGTATATATATGAAACACACTTGGGTTTCCTAAATAATGTAAAGAAGTTATAAAACTCATGCCATTAATGCTTTCCTCCTCCCTTTTTTCTAAAATTCATATGTTGAAGCCCTAACCCTTAATGATATTTGGAGATGGGCCTTTGGGAGACAATTATGATTAGATTAGACCATGGGGTGGGGCCCTGGTGATTGGATCAGTTGCTTCCTAAGCAGAGGAAAAAACAGATCTCACTTTCTCTCCATGTATATGCAACTGAGGAAAGGTCTTAGGAGGACACAGCAGTGAGCAGTTGGCAATCTGACCCAGAAGAGAGCATTCATCGGGAACCACATAGGTTGGCATCTTGCTTTTGGACTTCCCATTCTCTAGACTGTGAGAAATAAATTCCTGTTGTTTAACCCATGTATTCTATGGTATTTTCTTATGACATCCTGAACTAACCAATATATCCTACACTACAGTTTAATTGTTATCATTCAGTATCTATTAATCTGAGTTTAGTTAACTATTCTCCTTTTGTGTTGCTCAATATTCCCTCCTGAATTTTCAAGTTTCCATTTAGGATCACTTTTCATCTATCTAACAGACATCTTTTATTCAATTATACTGATGACAATTAAAATTTTTTTCATTATTTGAAAATAATTTTGGTTTTAATTTTGAAGGATATTTCACTAAGCATAGAGTTAAAAGTTGGAAGAAAATACAATTTCCATTATCTTCTAGCATCCATTGTTTATAGCGGGAAATTAGCTGCCAGTTTTATTACTCCATTTTCTAATGTCTCTTCGCTAGTTGCTTTTGAGGTTGCCCTTAGTCCTGGTCTTCAGCAGTGTTCTATGATGTTCCTATTGATCCCACTTGAAGTTATAAAACTTCTTAAATCTATGGGTTGATGCCTATCACATTTAGAAAGTTATAAATAATCATATCTTCAAATAATTGCTTCTATCTATCTCCCGATCGCTCATTTGCTGCTGCTTCTGCTGCTGCTGCTCCTTCTTCTTCTTCTTCTTCTTCTTCTTTTTTTGCAATTTTGGTCAGAGTGGGCTTGAACCTGCCATCCATGGGGCAGGGGCTTTCACAAAAAGTGGGACTTTCACAATAATATGGGGCTTTCACAATAATTGTATACCATTTGCACTTTTTAAAACTTTTCATCATTTTCTCTCTCTGTGCTTCCATTTGTATTTGTTTAAACTAGTTTACTAGTTTCTAGTTTTATAGCCTTTTTTTTCCAGTGTCTAATCTGCTTTTAAATTCATATATCACATTCTGATTTTATTTTTTATTTTATTGTAGTTCTAGAACATAAATTCCATCCTATTACTTTTCAGATCATCAGTTCTGTCTTTTAACTATCCATTTTATAATTTACCTTCTTATACATGGGTTAAGCCACTGCCTATACATTTCCATGAGTTTACGTGATTGACATTTTTCTTCCCTTGGTCTACTCTTGTCTTCCTTCATGCCTTTTAAAAGAATTGAGTATAAAATATGTGTGTAAAAAACTTGCAGACATAATTTGAAGCTCTGGTTGGTATCTTCTTTCAGAGAAGATTTTCTTTCAGGGAGTATTAATTTTTGCCTCTTCTAGGCAGACAGGACTGGGATGGATTAGTGTAATCCAGCCAGCATTGACATCACTCATCATGAGGTCTTAGTCAAGAATTCTCTATTTCTGGCTAAACTTTGTTACTATGTGATAACCCTTAGTAGTCTAATCTGGGAGCTCACTTTGAATGTCTAGAACAGCAAAATTTGTGTCCTAGAAACTTGCAAAGAAACATCCAAATTGTGTTTGTGCCTAAGAAACTGTCACAACGTCTACTAAGCCTCTCAGATGTTTCTTTTGAATCATCTATTTGTTCTATAATGAAGGTTCTCTGGGAAGAGTTTTGGACCCTGAGATACATATGACAATGTCTGAAGACATTTTTGATTGTCACAATTGTCATAATGCTACTTGCTTCCAGAGCACAGAGTCTAAGAATGTTGCTAAACATTCCATAATGTACAGGACAACACCTCATGACAAAATGTTTATGATTATGGAATGAGTTAGGCCCTAACATTTTTAAAGGAAAAGCAGAACTGCATACAGAACATACCTTTGGGGGCTCTTCTTCCTTATATGATAATTACCCTTTAGGTTTTTACTACATCGATACTTTTAAGCACATATTTTTTTATTTGCATTTTCCCCCCAGATTTTAAGTACTTTTGTTTTCCCAGAAGAATTACTCTCATTTAGGTTAATCTGCCATTACTGAAAGAATAAAATCACAAATTCAGTTTAGAGTTCTGTTCATTCACCATTTGTGTATAATATAGAAACAAGAAGAATGCTGTGCCAAAATGGATGACAGATTTAATCCAGATCTAGGCTTATTAGATATGAAGGAACATTACAGGAGAGAACTGAGTTTGTGATGCTGGAGAATGTATTGCTGATCAATCAATTTTGGATTGTAGAATGGTAAAAACATCTATAATGATCTAGAGAGTGGTCTTTGTTTCTAGCAGAAATTGTGAGATTAAGACTAAAGATCACTTTGAAGAAAAGTTTTATGTTCCTATAATAATACTTCTGTTTTGCATACAACTTCACATTACTTATTTGCAGCTTAGATTTTTTTAAATGACAAAAGTGACAAAAATATTTTGCAAATTAGAAGTTATCTCTTAATCATGGTGAACACTAAAGGCCATGAGGGATCCTTTACATGCTAAGAAACAAGAAATTTAACTTGGTTTTTGTTGGCACTCAAATGTAAATTTAGAATTTCATACATTCCTTTTCAAAAGGACATCATTAGAAATCAGGTACAGTACCATGATCGTTTATAAGCGTCTCACTCAAATTCACTGTTATAAGAAATGTTAAACTGGTCAGTGCCAAAGCCACTTCAGACATATGACAATGTCTGAAGACATTTTTGATTGTCACAATTGTCATAATGCTATTTGCTTCCAGAGCACAGAGTCTAAGAATGTTGCTAAATATTCCATAATGTTCTCTCATAGTTCTTCTAGTGTTCATGACTACATATCGGTTAAAAAAAAGATACACACAAATGTTGGGGTGTATGCGAATCCAGCTTTATAAAAAAGTCTTAGTGCTGTGTGCTGCAAAATAAATAAATAAATAAATAAATAAATAAATAAATAAATAAAAGTCTTAGTGCTGGTGGCCCAGCAGGAAGTTCTGCCGGAGCTGCAGTTGGAGTTTAAGTGGACCCCAGCCTCTTCCCCTTTTAGAGGAAAGGGGCAGATTACACACTACTCGTCTCTAACTACCAGCTCCCTGAAGGCACGTACAATGACATAACCAAGGTGTTTACACAGGTAGTGTTCAAGAGATACAGTTGCAGGCAGCTATCCTCAGAAAACACTGTTCCTGAGAATTAGAATTACCAGGGTTCAAGACTGCTTTCCACAGAATCAGGCATGCTGTTAATAAATATATGTAAGTTGAAAAAAAAAGTTTTAGAGTGTAGATGGCCAATGTCAGAAATAGCTGATGCATCTTGAAATCCATTAAAGAGTAGTATAGATAAAAACATGATTGCTACAGTTAAGAACACATCTAATCCCTAGATCTTTAAAAATTTTTTTCTGAGAAGTAAATCATAGTGAGACAAATAAAACTAAAGAAGCAGAAATTACTCCTGAGACAGTTTACCTAATATAAATTGCAGTTTGAATCAAATACAGAGCCCTATTATATAAATTTGCCATCTAATTTTTTTGCAAATAATCTAAAAATGTAATAGCTACTGTTGGCTTTGTGGTAATAAAATGAATGAGTCTATACAATAAGGCATGGTTCAATTTTTTTTAATGTTTTCCCATATTCAATAAAAGATGATGAATTTGAGAGTTAATACTCTCTACATATTAAATGCAATGTTTGGCTTGCTTTTTCAAATTATTTTAGAAGGTTACTAGGGAAGCTAGTTACTATTGTAAGCATCAGTAGGAGTATTACTTAGAAATTTATAATCAGTGTTGAGAGAAGTCATTCAAACCGACCTGACCGAAACAGCAAATTTCTGCCAACTCATGATTTAAGATAGAAAACAAAATCTGGATTTGGACCAGATTTGAATTCTTTTGTCCTTTATTGTGATGTTTAATTATTTACTGCTTGTAAGGTTGGTTCCTCTTTTATCCCCTGATGGTGTCCTTTTAACCATTTAATGCTCTGTATAACTTCCATTTAGTTGACTGGTTATATAACATTAGGTGTATTCATATAATGGACTGCTATTCAACACTAAATGGATGTTTTTGAAAAATATTTAATGACACAAAGTAATACTCAGGGCATATTTTTTAGCAGAAAAAACATTGCCTACCAAACAGAAAATATAAGTATTCAAAACAGCCAGATCTATGGTGCATCTTTTATTTGCAAAACACTGAGTATTTGTTTTACATCAAATAATTTATTAAATGTGTATCTACTAATTATTTTTATCAGTAGTGATTACTTTTGATGTAACATTTCAGGTAACTTTTAAATTTTTCATGTTTACTTTCCTTTTCTGACATATAACAATTATACATATTTATGAAGCACAATGTTTCAATACATATAGTGATGATCAGATTGGTGTAACAGGTGATTTTTCTTTGTAAAATTTTCTACATTAGAGTTGTCTTTAAAATTAGGATATTGACTGTGAATGGGTAAGGAGTATAATTAATGTTCATTTGATTAGAAAATCTGGTTTAAAATATATGTGGAAGTTTAAAACAAAAGCTAAAATTACGAATTTAGCTTCTGTCATCTACTTTTTTTCTTGTGTATCTTTCCTATTTATATAGTGACTAAATGTTAGCTACTTAGATGATACAAGCTGGAAATACAATTGTTGTTAAGGTTAAACTAAACTGAGAGTAAAACAAAGCACAGCAAAAGCGTCTCATTTAATGTTGTCAGGATCAAAATATTAGTCTTTGAAAATAGCCTCACCTTCAATGATTTGGTGATAGCTGTAGTTCAGCTATTATGAATTTCTTTTTTCATAATCTTACTGTAACTTTTATCCACTAAAATAAAGGGAAATGCTTTATGTTAAACAAACATGAAAGATAATGGCGATATTGAGCTATTGTCTATTTATATATGTATGTGTATACATAATGACAATTCTGATATTATGAACATTTTCTAAATTAAATAAATTACTCACTGTGATGGGAAGTCCCAATAAGGGCAAGTAATTTATTGAGTCAGGCATTATGTTCAGTGCTTGAGATACAAAGAAAACTGGAGTGGTCTGTGCTTACTGAAGCTCCCCCATCTCGGGAGTTTTTGTTTGCATCAGATCTGGCGTGGTACACGGTACATAACGCTATTGTCTTCCCTCAGGTCACTGCCCTGGGTTGTGTTTCAGGTCTGCCTATGCTTTCCATACCAAACACCAGATGCAATCATAGAAATTAGCAGAAAGTGGACTTTCAGAATTGTCTCTGTATAGCTGCAAGTGTGATTGCAATGTTTCTGGTAAGCACTGCTACCAGTGAGTAAGTGCTCTCCCAACATTAAATGGCTAAGGTAAAGAATCCAAAAACTGCTTGTTAGGACAGAGTGGTTTGAAATTGTCAGATTTATTTAAGCCATCCCTGACAGTGAGCCAGCTGGTACGTGGAGATAGAGCCCACACAGAATACCTGTGTCAAGGACACTGAATTCCTGAATTAACGGAAATAAAGCATAATGGAATTCTTGCCTAATCTTTTATTACTACGGCTTTTGTGTATTTCCCTGGGGGTAGGCTGTATATCAACAGGTAGATAGTTTCCATTTGAGTACCGAGTGCTAAATTTATCTTTTTTTTATTTTTTGAAGAGAGGTTTCTTGGCCTAATTTGTTCCACAAGGATATTTCTCTCTTGTTTTCCACTTCAGAATAGGAAGATCCTATTGTTGGGGAAAATGGATGTTAATTAATCATATTCTAGCAAGCTTTTTATTGTGAAGCTCAATTTCATTTGAAAAGCACGAGTTGAGGTAGGGCAAGAACAAACATTGCCAACAAAGCTTATTGTTTATGACAATATTGAATACTTACGCAAAATCGTCTGAAGGTTTCGGTCTGTTTTCTGTGGGTAACATTTTATGGGTGATTACAGCTGTCAGAACAACATTTGAATTAAATGCAGTGGGAGGTCATTTAGCAATCTAAAAGTGTGTGCAGTCAACCAGCACCCAGCCCGGCAGCAGCACGCAACAGTGCTAATTATGTTAGTTCTTAGTAAAGCTTAACAGCGGTGCTTTATTTTAAATTATTAAATATATGTATAAATTTGATTTTTATAATGTAAATATCATTTTAGAGCTTTAGTTTAACTCTTATCTCCTAGCCAAATAGTCTGAGATATAAAGAGAATTCATTATTCCTACTATATCTTAATTTATGAACATTAATTTATCATAAATGGTGATTATAGTTTAGAAAAATCAATTCCACTAAGTTCTCATGTCATTATGAACCTAATAATTATAAATTTGTATTAAAAGTATATATTTTATTGTATCTCAAAAATGAAGTGAATCTTTATGGAATATATTCCTGGCATCTTTAATCCAAGTTATGGCTGTGCTAAAATCTTTACTCATCAATTCAAGCATTTAAAGAGTTGTCCTGTATGAAAGAAATTGTTCTTATAATAAGAACATGGGACCTAGTAGTTGAATCATCAGACTGCAATGTAGTAGATGCTCAGTATTTTTCAGTTTGAAACTAGGTTAAGAGTGTGAATGCTAAAGAATAATGGGTTTTATATTAAAATGCAAGGAAATATTCCTGCCTAAAGATGAGATAGATTGCCCCCCACTGGGAACAGAATATCTGCTGGGAAATTTTCTGTGAGTCATAGCCCAATTCCTTTATCAAATATCAAATGAATCATTGATCTAGAAAACTTAAAAAATCTTTTATTCCCGAGAAGTTTTAACACACACATACATAGATATTAAAGAAGTTGTCAGTTGTTTAAATGTGTTATGTCAATTTTCTTTTTTCCCTAGCATTAACAGAATGCATTTCCCCCCTGTTCCCGTAATGTTTTAAAATAAATGCCTATGCTTCTTTAATAAAAATCCCTGGGGCCTTTTCACACAATCTTACCTTAATAATCCAAAGCTTTATTTGATATTGTCAAGTCAGAATTTTCAAACAAATTTTTTATTAAAATATTAATCTTAGATATGTAGAAACTAATTAGTGTCTGGGATCTGATTCTGGCAAGTGATTTCTTTCAGATCTTTTGGTTAATTTTGTATCTTTAGAATCACCTATTTTTGTGTTCTGGTCTCAGACCTGGCTATGACCCTATATCCTTATATTTGCCTCCCACTTTTCCAGGGATATTTCCAGAGGCTACCTCTCGAACTTATTATCTTGATGGCTCTCTGCTGTGGATCCTCAACTTATAATGAATAACTATAATTGTCACATTCGAATAAATGAAAATCTGTTTTAAAAATTGACTAATAAGTAAAGAGGTGATAAGATTGGAAAAATTGCCATTTTTTAGTCTCTTCTGTAGTGGTTGATTCAGGCAAAGATTTTTAGGAAAATGTTGTAGGAAACACATTATTTTGCACAGTTCCAAAATAGAATACATGAGATTTTGCAAAGAGAACATTTCGCCTTTACAACGGACAGAGCTGGCAATGGTTACCTTAAGCATGATGGCTTCACTTCTAAAAAGACACCTGATATTATTCCCCATATACAACCTGAAATACCTAACCGCATACAAAAATTATTCTTCCCTAAAAAATGTTTAATTTAAATTTAATGAAACCTCTAAACATATATCCATGTTTAAGAAAATACAAGAAATAGAGAAATATACATCTTTAGGGAGCCAAATCCAGTGAGATATAAAAGACAAAGCCTTGCATATTTCAAAAAGTAAACACAGAATAAGCTCCTAAAAGATGCACTTCCCTCAGATAAATATAATAAAACCTGAACAAAAATACCAAAATTAACCACCTGAAGTTTCTAGATAGTGAATAAAAATATACAGATTTAGGGAGGAGGGAGGAGTTCAAACTTGAAAATGGACCAGCTTGTGATGAATTAGCCATTCTCATAGATTTAGCCTGAGGGTGGAACGTGGTTCGCGATGGTGAGCATGGACAGAAGCTATGATGAAAAGTTCATCACGTTTCTGGTGTGAGGAACTGGAGAAAAGAACACTGATACCATGTGACAGTCCTGGCAATGGGAAAAACTGGGAAGGGGAGCTCCAGGTTCTGTCTCTGATGAGTGTCAACTTCTCTCCTGCCTTTAGAATAATGTATATATGGGGACTAGTGCGATTAGAGGCAAACAAATTAAATTGAGATGTGAGCTACTGATAAAAGACAGAATTCGAGGTTGGTGTCTAACCAATGTAGAAAATAAGACCATCTCAACCATATAAAGACGACAATATCCAGGGAAAATTCAAGATTATTGACACAAGAGCTAAGAAAACGTGACTACCTACATTTAGAAAAGTTAAGAAAAGGTTCTGTGATTCCCAGAGTAACAGCATAAAAAACTTGCAAAGCTTTATAACCTAAAATGTAAGATAGAAACTGAACTGAATAATAATCCAGAAGAAGGAAAAGAAAAAAGGAAAGAGCAACAAAGTAGTAACAACAGCCACCCGAGAGAGGAAAGCCGGGAAACAGACATTAGCTGTTAGTACAAGGCTCTTAATATCCCTGTTAGAAGTTAATTAATGCTCCGAAAAGAAGGCAGGGACTATGATAAGAATGCAGAAAGCAGGCACGCCTGACTGCATATTATCTAGAAGTAGGTGTCCAACTCATGGCCCAGGATGGCTAGAAGAGACGCCCAACTCAAAATCGTAAACTGACTTTAAAACAGAGTGAGATATTTTTGGTGAGTTTTTGATGGAACTCAATTAGCAGTTCCCACGCATGAACTTTGTAGACAACATCGTGTGGCAATGTCACATAAAATGCATAGCCCTCTGCCCTGGCTATCTGCACGCATGCATGGCTTTGGTTTTGTGCAGGGTGTGGCTTCCAGGATGTTGTCTTCCAAGCTCGGGCAGTCAAATTGACACATTCAGATGTTCCATGTGCTCATGGTGACTGGGTGAGGTAGCGAATATCAATAATTTCAACCTACCATTGCAACAGTAGGTTTTTAATGTTATGTAAAAGAGTCAGGTAAATATTCATATTTCTTTTTCTTTTTTTTACTTAGAAGATAGATTCTCACTTTGTTACTCCAGGTTTGAGTACTGTGGCATCATCGTGGCTCACAGCAACCTCAAATTCTTAGGCTCCAGTGATCCTCATGGCTCAGCTTCACAAGTAGCTGAGACTATAGGCTGGCTAATAGTCACAAAGCCTGGCTAATTTTTCTGTTTTAGTAGGGACTGGGTTTCACTCTAGCTAAGGCTGGTATTGAACTCCTGAGCTCAAGTGATCTTCCCACCTTGGCCTCCTAGGGTGGTGGGATTATAGGCGTAAACCACCTCACCCAGCCTCTTATTTCATTATTGAGGGTACTTTCATTCCTTTGCAGCACCTCAACATCACTCACCAGCTTTAGAATTGGCCCTCCACCTTGCCTTGTATTGGCAGCTGAGCTGTGGAGGGGCCCAAACTTTTCTATTTTTTTGTCAAATATTTTTCATAATGAAAGTAAATACAAACCCTTATCTATTATTATATTTTAATCCCATCATGGCCTCTATGATGTCTTAAAATGAAAAAAGGACCCTAAAAATGAAAAATAGAAAAATTACAGATGAAGAAAGATAGTTCAATGAAAAGTGGACAGACAACTTTTTTGTTGAAGCAAATAGTTAAGGCATTCTGCTTAATTGTTAGGGAATTTGTGTAAGTTTTCAAGGACTATAATTTGAAAAGACATTATATCCAAAAACATGCTGCCAAATGCAATGCATAGGAAGGATTTTGTCACAAGGACAGAATAGCAAAACTGAAAAAAAGCCTGACTTCTAAACAAAATTAATTTTTTTAAATTTTCCAACTCAGATGGATTCCAGTGTAAAAGCTAGTTATGTGGTGGCATATTCAATAGCAAAAGGTCAGAACCATTTACTTAAAGTGACTTTATTAAGCAATGTATGAAAAGCATGGAAGATATAATTCACTGTTTAAAAATGGGGGACATTTCTAAAGTCAGTTTGTTTCTCCAGACTACAGCCAGCCAAACTGATGAAACTGGAATATCTATCAAAGAAGTTTAGAGGTTAAATCTGCTAATTTTAATTTTATGCTTTATTGATGGATGATAGCACTGATGCTACAAATATGGCTCTATTTGCCATTTTTATTAACAATATTGATGATGAATATAATGTCACTGAATAAATGGCTTCTTTAGTACTGTTAAATACACAACTAAATTAAGAGATTTATACAAAGCAGTAAATAATCCCTTAAAGTGATTTTGTTTGTCCACTGTCAAAATATCTGGTATAATTACTGAGGATGCCCTAGTGATGGTAGGTGAAAGAGAGGGACTTGTAAAATTAATAGAGAATGATATAATTGCTGACAAAAATTCACATTTGATGAAGTATCACCGCATAGTACAAAAAGATTTATGCACAAAATCTTTAAAAACGAAAATGTAGTAATGTCATGCAAATCTTCATGAATTTTATAAGGGCCAACGAATTGAATCATTGCTTATTCCAGGAATTACTTTAAAGTTTTGCTGCTGGCTATGGGGACATCATTTACTTTTTGAGAGTAAGATGGCTAAGTCGAGGACCAATGTTGAAAACATTTATGATTTGTGACAGGTTATCAAGGCATTTATGGAATCAAAAACCAAATTTGTGTCAGAACGCAATGATGAAAAACTGGCTTATAGACTTAGCATTTTTTGTGGATTTAACCACTCGTTTTTAAATAAGTTAAACATGCATCTTCAAGGTGAATACTAATTTATCAACACAAAGTTTCAAACCATAATATTTTTCCAAATGAAACTAAAATTATAGCAAACACAAATTGAGGCAAATGATTTTATGGATTTTGACACGTTGCCTAAACACAGTCCTGTGAACTGCAAAAAATATGCACTCTTGCTTTCTTATTTGCTATAAGAATTTGACAACAAATTTCAACACATATGGGAAAATAATTTCGATGCATTCGTGCTTCCATTTGCAGTCAACATAAATATGTTACCTGCCATTTTTTAAATGGCATGCATAAAATTGCAATCTGGCATTCAACTTAAGGGAAAATTTGATTGTGTCCCTTTAATGGACTTTTAAAGGTCCTATGTTTCCAGAGACCAATATCTCTAGCTTTACGATCATCACCTTTTGGTAGCATCTACATTTATAAGCAATTATTTTCAGGAATGAAGCACATTAACAGCAAAATTAGAGCCAGAATGTCTGAAGAGTGCCGTAAGAGCTCACTGACAATTCAACTCCAACAAATTCCAATTCAACTCCAACTCAGATCAGATATCTATGCATGTGTTGATCAAATCTAATGTTAAATATCCCGCTAGTTTTATGTTACCAATTTTTCCTTTACTTTTATAACACAAATATCAAAAAACCCCAAACATGATTTATTATTAGGATTCTTTCTTTCTTTCTTTCTTTCTTTCTTTCTTTCTTTCTTTCTTTCTTTCTTTCTTTCTTTCTTTCTTTCTTTCCTTCCTTCCTTCCTTCCTTCCTTCCTTCCTTCCTTCCTTCCTTCTTTCTTTTCTTTTCTTTTCTTTTCTTTCGTTTTTGGCCAGGGCTGGGTTTGAACTCACCACCTCCGCCATATGGGGCTGGCACCCTACTCTTTTGAGTCACAGGTGCCACCTGCTTTTGCTTTCTTTGGTCTCTCTTTTTTAAATTTATAATTCTGTGTGACTCACATGATAGAAATCATTTATTCTGTTTATAGCCCTTGGCACTATCTGCTTTTAGGTCTTTGGTTCACCCAGACTGTGCTGCCCCAGTTTCAGTTTCCACTCATGTTCCTTTTGCTTAACCTCCGTGCCACGGTTGAACTTTCTAGCTCAGCCGAATCATGGAGCCAGGTCGCCAGTGTTCGGGGAATCTGGACTCTCAACCCCAACAAGAGGTATCTTTGCCATCCCGGTTGGCACAGTGTCCTGGGCTAGTTCTGACGGGCGCATCAAGACACATTGCTAATTATGAATTGGGTTGCAATTAATATTCTTGTGCAAATCTTTGTTGTAAAGTGATTTTTGGTCTTCTGCATGTATACCTAGTAGTGGAATTGCAGGTCTACTTTTAGTTCCCTAACTATACCCCAAACTTCTTTCCAGAAGGGACGTATTAGTTTGCATTCCCACCAGCAGTACAGAAGTGTTTTCTTCTCTGCACAACCTCACCAACATCTGTAGTTCTGGGATTTTGTGATGTGAGCCAGTCTTACTGGAGTTAGAGGATATCTCAGAGTGGTTTTGATTTGCATTTCTCTGATGATTAAAGATGATGAGCATTTTTTCATGTGTCTGTCGGCCAATCGCCAAGTCATGGAAGCAGCCCAAGTGCCCATCCACCCGTTAATGGATTAACAAATTGTGGTGTATGTACACCATGAAATATTATGCAGCCTTAAAAAAGATGGAGACTTTACCTGTTTTATGTTTACATTGATGGGGCTGGAACATATTCCTCTTAGTAAAGTATCTCAAGAATGGAAAATAAAGTACCCAGTGTACTCAGTACTATTATGAAATCAATATAGAATCACCCACACTTTCACATGAAAGATATAATACAATTATAGCCCAGAAAAAAGGACAGAAGGGGAAGGGGCTGGGGGGAGACGGGTGGAGGGAGGGTAATTGGTGGGACCTCACCTACTCTGCACATTGCAAGAATACATGTCAAATATATTAATAGTAGAGTCTAAGTGTCTAAACACAACAGTTAAATAAGTCAGGTGAAGGCTATGTTAACCAGTTTGATGTAAACATTCCAAATGGTATATAAAATCAGCACATTGTACCCCATAAATGCAGTAATGTCCACAGTTGTGATCTAATTAAAAAAAATAAACAAGTAACATCACTTAAAAAAACAAAAAAGGACACATAACCAGTGAGAAGCTGGAGACAGAAGCCCATGCTGGGAAGGAACTTTGCCTTCTGCCATGGGTTGTGCACCTGTTTGCTTGTTGGGGCCTCAGCCCACTCCTCTGTTCTTAATGAAGCGTTAATCTTGGTGGTGGGCACATTAATACCCCCCAAAGACGTGCACATCCCCAACTCTAGAACCTCTGAGCTGGGTTGGTTATGCAGCAAAGGGGAACACAGGTTGCCGGGGCGAGGAAGGCTGATAATTGGTGGACTTTGAAAGGTAGGAGATAATTCTGCATCATCTGGGGGCCGTCCTATGTCTTATCACGTGGGTCTTCAAACGCAGAAAAGAGAAAGAGATTCTCCAAAGGTACTTGAATACTAAAAAGGCCGTAGAGGCATGCACATCGGTGGCTGTGATTATGGAAGAAAAAAAGGACTCCAGAAGTTGAAAAACACAAGAAAAAATCACTCTCCCCTAATCTGATGGTGACTGGTTACGGCAACAGATAGGAAACCAATAGACTCGTTTTCCTATCAGTTTTTGCCATCTTCCTCTATCTGGTCTCTCAGAGTCCTTACCTGCATGTTGGTCTTGGGTTAATTTTTTTTTTTCATTTCGGGTTAATACGAGGGTACAAACAACTCGGTTGCAATGCTTGCATTTGTTCGGTAGAGTCCCTGGTGTGGTTCTGTCTCACATCCGAGAGGTATGGCATGCACCTGTTACATTTTGCCCACTTGGTGGGAGACCATCTGTCCTTGTCAGAGTCCCAGGAAGGAAACAGCCAGGACGCAGATTCACTGCTGGTGCAGGAGAGCCTCAAACAACTTTGGCAGTGGGTGTTTATTGAGGGGATACCTTACAGGTGTGAGGAGTGCTAAGTAGTGGGCAGCACCTGTGTCTCAAAGGAGTAGGGCCCCGGCCCCATATCCTGGAGGTGGTGGGTTCAAACCCAGGTCTGGGCCAAAAACTGCAAAAAAAAAGTGGTAGGTACCGTACAGGGGCTACATGCTTAAGGACCACACAAAAAGGAAATTACATGCTCTTTCTCTACAACTCCCACAATGAAGTACCATAAAATGTTGAAGGTTCAACACCTGCTTGCCATCCAGTGACTGATCTTATCACATTCCGGAACACAGAGCTCCCTGGGGGCTTGCCTCCAAGTTGCAAGATGTCTCTAGGCTTGCCAGGAGAATGTCTTGCTCTTAGCACTTCCATTGATGGTCAGGAGAAAACTCCTAAATACGGATCAAAAATGTTTTCACATAGTAAATGAGAAAATCTCATGAATGTTATGTCAATCAGGTTGACAAAAATATCTCAGATTGCATGTAAAGCCCGCACGCTGTACCCCATGATTGAACTAATGTACACAGCTATGATTCAATAAAATAAATAAATAAATAAATAAACTGCAGCAACAACAAAAAAGAATCATTGAGTCAAGTTCTTCCTTTTCCAGTTGCTTGAGATGTCCCATTAAGTTGTTGACTTCCTCTCTTTCCGTTCTCTTGAGGAAGGCTTGCAACGCTATAAATTTTCCTCCTAGGACTGCTTTTGCGGGTATCCCAGAGGTTCTGATATTTCATGTCTTCATTATCGTTTTGTTCCAAAAATTTGGTAATTTCCTTCTGACCACATCTGTGGAGCATATTGCAAGTACAAGTTGGATCTATCAGGTGTAGAACACAAATCTCTTTCTGCTGTAATTGGGTAAATGAGGTGAAAGCTATGTTGATTAGTAGCATGTAAGCACTCCAATTTGTACAAATAATCAACACATCGAATCCCATAAAGGCATAAATGTATGTATGAGCTATGTACAAATGACTTAATAAAATAAATAAAGTAAGAAAGAATTGGTGAGTATCTTTGCAAGCATGATGTTCATTCTTCCATGCTTCCTCCCAGGTTGAATTTTTTTGATGCCTGGCATTCTCAAGAACAAAGAAATGCATATCACTTTGGAGGGCTTGGCAGGTCCCCGAGTTCCACAAGCTTCTCAGCTGGACGTTCAAAGTGAACAGCCCTTCTCCACTGATCCAAGTTCATCCCACCCCCTGTGTGTTCCTGGAGACTGGAGGACTTCCTATTCCTGACACCTGCCCAAATCTCATCCACTATCCATCACAACTTCCACATCTTGGGAGATGCCCACGACCAGATATTTCCTAATAAATTTAGGCACACGTACCTTCATTTTCGAAAGAAAGAAGAAAAAAAAAACAAAAGAAAGTCACTGTTCTTGTGACTTAATCTTCTAATCCTAAATTCTCAGGGAAAAAACACAAGAGCAGAGAGGACGTTAACATTCTTATTTTCCAAAGAATGAACCTGAAATCCACGATGTACCTTCAACACGTTAAGACCACATTAACTAGTAGGCGATACTGAATCAGAGCCCTCTCTTGACTCCTTTATTTTTGAGACAGAGTCTCACTTTATCGCCCTGGGTAGAGTGCCGTGGCGTCACAGCTCACAGCAACCTGCAGCTCTTGGGCTTAGGCGATTCTCTTGCCTCAGCCTTCCAAGTATCTGGGACTACAGGCACCTGCCACAACACCCAGCTATTTTTTTGTTGCAGTTTGGCCGGGGCCGGGTTTGAACCCACCGCCTTCCGTATATTGGGCCGGTGCCCTACTCACTGAGCCACAGGTGCCACCCTGTCTGGCTATTTTGTGTTATTGTTGTTATTATTGTCTTTTAGCAGGCCGCAGCAGGGTTTGAACCCACCAGCCCCAATGCATGTGGCCAGTACCCTAACCACTGAGCGATGGCCGCCAAGCCCTAGTCTTAACTCTTTTTGTGTGACACATTCTCAGCCCAGAGAAAATATCCTTAAATTTATTCGATCAGGTAAATTCTAGAGCGTTGTAACAAAGCTCAGGGTAAGTTACTAAAAGCCTATAACTGCTTTGTTTCTTTAGATGGAGATGAAAAGAGAAAAATTCTAGACGGGGTTGTTAAAGGCTGAACTATATCTTCCCAAAATTCGTATGTGGCAGTCTTGTTCAGAGGACTTTAGGATGTGGTGGTGGAGACGGGTCTTTAGAGGGGATTAAGGTAAAATAAGATCACTAGCGTGAGTCCTGACCCAGCAGGACTGGTGTCCTTGTAAGAACATGGGATGAGCTGCAGGCGTGGTAGCTTATGCCTGTAATCCTCGCATTCTGGGAGGCTGAGGAGTGTGGATTGCCTTAAGCTTATAGGTTCAAGACCAGCTTGAGTGGCGTTTAAGCCGCCCGGTGTGTGGACTTTGCTATGGGAGCCCAAGATGGCTAATACCATGGTCTTGTCTCCCCCTGTTTTCAGGGTGGCTTGGATTTCTAGTCCCACTGGAGGGGACAGAAAAACTTGTAAATTAAACAGCAAGCACTGAAAACTTCCACTTTCTACTCAACACTTAGTGAGGTGGAGACTGTGTTATCAAGTTTGATGTAAGCTTTCCAAATTGTATATAAAACCAGCACATTGTACCCCATAAATGCATTAATGTATACAGCTATGATTTAATAAAAAATAAATACAAAAATAAAAATGAGTGGCAATTTTCTCATTAAAGTTCTTCAATAGAGCAAAAAAAAATTTAGGTTTACTTAGGTTATGGGTCACTGTCTGTGATTTGCAAAGAAAAGATGAGGTTTGCTGAAACCTCGTTGCAACAGATGGTTTGTGATTACCTCTTTCTTATCCAGACCCTGGGGCATCAGAACCAGCTGGAGGAAGGTGCCCTGGTAGAAGGTTCAATCCTCACTCGGTTTTAGCTGGGTCCTGAGAAACAGTCTAAAATGTGCAAATAGGCTTGGCATTTATAGTTCAGCAGCTACTGCTCCGGTCACATACATGGGAGCTGGAGAGTTTGAATTCAGCCCCACCTGCCAAAAGACAATGACAACTACCACCATAAAATAGCCAGGCGTTGTGGCAGGAGCCTGTAGTCCCAACTACTTAGGAAGCTGAGGCAAGAGAATCACATAAACCCGAGAGTTGGATGTTGCTGTGAGCTGTGAAGCCACAGCAGTCTCCCCAGGGCAACATAGTGAGACTCTGTCTCAAAAAGAAAAAAAAAATTAGTGGGGTGGGGTCTTGGTGTGTGCCACAACTTTTAGGGGCAAGACGTGATTGTAAGAGGGACTTTGCCTAACAAATGCAATCAGTGTAACTTGGTTTCTTGTACTGTCAATGAATCCCCCAAAATAAAAAAATAAGTAAATAGGGCAGCAACTGTGGCTCAAAGGAGTAGGGTCCTGGCCCCATATACTGGGGGTGGTGGGTTCAAACCCAGCCCCGGGCATAAAAAAAAACAACAACTGCAAAAAAAATTTAATAAATAAATAAAATGTCAGGGAAAATATATAATTGCAAGCAACGCAGACACACAATCTCTATAATCACCCTGAAAATGGGATTAACTAGCAATGGTACTCACTTGAAACTCAGAGTTGACTTGAAAGTGTCAAATAATTTTTTAAATTTCCGTCCATAAAAACAATGCGTTGCCTTCTACAATGTGCGGGGACAGCTGTGTGGTTGTGTGTGGGCACAGGGCCCACACGGTAATTATTGGAACCGTAAGAGAATCAGTTTTGCAGATTCCTTCACTAGCTGGACAGCGCTCCCAAATATTAGAGGAAGTCCATATGCACTTTTATTTGTGTGGAACGTTACCCTTTTGAAAAGTATTACCCAAGAACGAAGGAAGCAGAATGATTCCCTTCTGGAAAACAGGGGCATCCGAAACGAAACAAAACAGGTGCATCTAATATCAGAATCTCCTTCATCCATTCTTCGTTACGACCGTTCTGATTTCATCCAGAATTTACGGAGAGCTCAAATGACTTCAGGGTAAAATGCAAGGCTCAGGGGTCCCTACTCTAACAATTCTATCGCACACGTAAGAGGAACATGAATTTCCTTCACTGTGGTCATCATTTTCATGTCTATCTGTACCCCACGAGAGCCATCTTACCACCTCCTATACACTCTACGAAGTCTACTGAAGGATCATACAGCAAAAAAAGAAAACCGGTGTTGGAGCATTTACAAGCATTTACAAGCATTTGCAAACAGTAACAGCAGTCTGTTTAGGTGAACATTAATGGTTTCTTGGCTATTTTAAACCAAGGTATTCTATAGCATGGGGTGGCCCTTGATGGTAAATCCAGGCAGCATCTACACGCCTAAAAGGGATATCCCTAAGTAGTCCCAGTGGATATTTGGACCAGCGTGTGTTTCTATGTGCATGAGTGTGAGTGCACCTGAATTCTAAGATGCGGAGATGAAACCCACATGGGCAATAACTGGGATGGCAAAGAAATTTGTTATAGGCTGAATGGTACCCTCCCCAAATTCACCTGTTGAAGTCCTAATTCTCAATACCCCAGGAGGCGACTGTATCCAGAGATAGGGTTTTTAAAGAGGTAAATACGTAAAGATGAGGTCATTAGGGTAGGTGCTAATCCATTGGGCCTTTATGCTCCAGTTTTCATGTTCAAAATTCACATGTTGGGGCGGCACCTGTGGCTCAAAGGAGTAGGGTGCAGGCCCCATATATCGGAGGTGGGGTTCAAACCTGCCCCTGCCAAAAACTGCAAGGAAAAAAAAATTCACATGTTGGCTTGGCACCTGTAGTTCAGCGGCTAGGGTGCCAGCCATATACCCTGGAGCTGGTAGGTTCGAATCCAGCCTGGGACAACTACAACCAAAAAATAGCCGGGCGTTGTGGTAAGCACCTGTAGTTCCAGCTACTTGGAAGACTGATGCAAGAGAATGGCTTAAGCCCAAGAGTTTGAGGTTGCTGTGAGCTGTGATGCCACGGCACTCTACCCAGGATGACATAGTGAGAATGTGGTTTAAGAAGGTGGAGTGTCATTGATGGGGTCAGTGTCCTTATAAAGGGACCCCAGAGAGCTCCCCCACCACTCCCACCAGGTGAGGACCCAGTGAGAAGGCGCCATCTATGAACCAGGAGCTGAGTCCCCACCACTCACAGCACCTGCCACGCTGGGATCTTCATCTTCAGCCTCCAGATCTGTGAGCAGTAAATGCCTGTTGTTCCAGCCCCTCATCTGTGCCCCCTTTGTTCTGACAACTGTAGGAGGGAAATACATCATCTGTCCAGCTCAACTGTGATTCAGGGGCAAATTCATTTTCCAACTCACAAATGACTTATCCAACAACCCCCCCAGGCAGACATCTCTCAGGAAAACCTAATGCACACCCCATTTATGGGTCTGGGCTCTGGAAAGCTCTGCCCTCGTTGCTTGATGAAAAGTCATCTCTCCTGGCTTGGCGCCTGTGGCTCCACGGGCTAAGGCACCAGCCACGTACACCTGAGCTGCCAAGTTTGAGTCCAGCCCGGCCCACCAAACAACAATAACAACTGCAACCAAAAAAATGGCCGGGCGTTGTGGCGGGCGCCTGTAGTCCCAGCTGCTTGGGAGACAGAGGCAGGAGACTCGCTTGAGTCCAGGAATTGGAGGTTGCTGTGAGCTGTGATGCCACAGCACTCTATCCAGGGTGACAGCTTGAGGCTCTGTCTCAAA
>CAUYON010185741.1:0-37500 GCA_963573935.1 Arctocebus calabarensis
GAACTCAAATTAATCAACAAAAAAAGACCCAATAATCCCACATATCACTGGGCAAGAAACATGAATGGACTTTTCTCTAAAGAAGATAAGCGAATGGCTAAGAAGCATATGAAAAAATGCTCATCATCCCTAATCATCAGAGAAATGCAAATCAAAATCATCCTGAGATATCACCTAACCCCAGTGAGAATGGCCCACATCACAAAGTCTGTAAGCTGAAGATGCTGGTGTCAATGTGGAGAGAAGGGAACACTTTTACACTGCTGTGGGAACTGCAAACTGATGCAACCTTTTTAGAAGGAAGTATGTAGAATCTCAAAGAACTCAAGTTAGATCTCCTATTGGATCCTCCAATCCCATTACTAGTCATCTACCCAGAAGAAATGATTATTCTTTTATCATAAGGACATTTGCACTAGACTGTTTATCACACACCACTCAATTTACAATACCAAAATGGGGAAACACCCTAAATACCACCAACCCAGGAATGGATTAACAAGCTGTGGCATATGTATACCATGGAATACTATTCAGCCATTAAAAAAAACGGAGACTTTACATTTTTTGTATTACCCAGGATGGAGGTGGAACACATTCTTCTTAGTAAAGCACCATATGAATGAAGAAGCAAGATTCCAGTGTACTCTATTCTAATATGAAGGCAGGAGATGATCTAACACAGGTAGGGAAGGGGAATGAGGGAGCAGGGAGAGAGGAGGAAGGAGAGGGATGGGGGGGTCACAGTGTACGGCACACCTCTTGGGGGTGGGACCCAATTATAAGAGGGACTTTAACAAATGCAATCAGTGTAACCTAATGCTTTGTGCCCTTAATGAATCCCAAACAATAAAAAAAAATTAGTTTTTGCTAAATTTAAAATATAGTTTGATATGAGAACTCTAATTGGCCTAGATATAGATGTATAGTGTACACTTGTCATTTAGAAACAGCAAGAGGAAGAGGAAAAACAAAAACCCCACAAAACCTATGGAGAGGCACTGGCCAATCAGAATGCTTGGTCAACAGCAGAACAGGCCAACACACCAGGTACCCTGAGGAAAAAGTGAGAATAACTCAATTTAAGTTGACAGTGCTTTGCTTTATTGCAGCTCATCTGCATATGATTAAGTAGACTGAAGGGTTATCAAGTGATTCTTGTAACAAAAACACAAATTGAAGGCATTGTAACAAAACAAGCACAAATGAAAATGATAAACCCCTTTCCTTAACCTGCCACTCTTGTGTTTGTTAAAAGAGACATGTTGTTTTAATAATGAGGAAGTAACTCCTTTCCTAAAGGGACTTATTTTATGGAAAGAATATTTTGAAACCTAATATATACATTTAGGAGGGTTTTCATAATTATATGATTCCCCAAAAACTAAGTGATACCTACAAAAACACTAAGTTTTATGTACTTAATGGTTGAAAATATTCTAATCTATGAAAACATTCTAACAAAGATTATTTCCATGGGTTCAATTTGTGAAAAATATAAACATTCAACACCTTCCTAGTAATTTCTAACAACTAATTGACATCAGGGAAAATGAAAAATTTATGTATTCGCAGATGAGATTGAAAAATGAGTTTAATTTAGTGAAGGAGTCCACTTTTTCCATGCAGATATCCTTTTACTTGGATTTTCCTGTCTCCTCAGATTGCTAATGAAGAGAAATGCACATTAAACCACCAAACAAGATAAGACAAATATAATTGTGAGAGTAAAATAATTAAAAAAAAAATACCTTCTGGAAATGGAATGACAATACCTAAGAAACACGTCTGAGTTAACCAAACATTACTAGAGGTAAAAATCAAATTATGAAAGTTACTTTCCTACCAAATAAAATTCAAAATAGGCTGAGAACGGCTACTTATGGTAATGATCCATCTATGTAACATTCTGGAAAAGGCGGAAGTGTGGAGAGAACAGACCTGTGGTTGCCTAAGAGCAGGGGGTGGGAGGAGGGGTTGACTCCGAGCTGAAATACTTTTTTGGCGAAAGAATTGTTTTAGTTTCAATTGTGGTGATGTATTCAGTTGTCAGAATTCAAACTGTCCACTAAAGAAAGATAAATTTTGCACAAGTGTATATTATACCTCCATAAACCTGACTTTAAAAACTAAAAAACATAGAAAGAAGAAAAGAAAAGATGGGGACTTGATATCTTTGGTATTTACCTGGAAGGAGTTGAAACATATTCTTCTTAGTAACATATCCTAAGAAGAGAAGAACAAGTAGCCAAGACACTCCATACTAATGTGAAACAAGTAGAAAAACAACTACACCCAAGAGTAAAATACAAGTATATTCAAATGGGGGAGAGGGGAGGAGGAAGGAGGATTGGTAAACTCTCAGATGAGGTGCACAGTGCCAGGGCACATCCCCAGATGAAGGTCTCAACTACAACTTGTACTTTGAAATGCGATACTGTAACCTAATCATGTGTAACCTCATATTAATCTGAAATTTTAAAAATGATATTAATAATCAGGAATAATGGGCAGTGCCTGTGGCTCAAAGGAGTAGGGCACCAGCCCCATTTACAGGAGGTGGTGGGTTCAAACCCCACCCCAGCCAAAAACTGCAAAAACTAAATAAATAAATCAGGAAAACTGGGTGAAGTGTATATGGGAACTCCTAGCACTATCTTCTCAATTTTTCTATAAATCTAAACCTCATCTAAGGATTAAAGGGGTGTTGTTGTTGTTGTTGTTGTTGTTGTTAAGATTATTGCTAGTGAACTTATACTGTGGTAAGATCAAGAGCATGGACATCCTTACATAAATCTAAAAGTCAGGCAATAGTTAAAACTAACTTATTTAGGAATATTAAAAATCAGACAAGAAAAAGATACATAGAGATATCAGAGAAAGAAACTTTGTTTTACCAATAGACTTACAGATGATAATTTGACTGAAGAGTTACTCTTTCAAATTATAACTAATTGAAAAGTAAACTACAGATTTGTTGAGCAAAAGAGTTATTTACTATTTAGGACTTTATTTGCACCACTACTCTGTTCCATATACAGGAAAATCAGAAAGCCCTTTTCCACTCAGTCAATTGCTTTCTAAATTACACGAGTTATTATTTAAAATGGACTTAATCTTTTATCATCCATTTGAGATATTACCCTTCATTTGAGACTGCAGGAGTTATCGCATATCTGAAGTGACATTTTTATCTTCAATAAATTCTAATGTGGTTCATACATTAACTGGAGAAACACAATTTTAGTGTGCTTAATCAAAATGTTTTATGGCTTCTTCATTCCATACCAGTAAGAGCATGATGCTTTAACAAAAATAATAATTAGAGTATTCATGTGAATAACTGAAAGCAGACTTTCTCTGCTGTCCATTCAAGGGGAAATCTGTCAAATGGACCAAGCTTGTTTGGCAATTCATACTCCCCACAGGTGCCATCATAATTCAATGATTTAATTATTTTCCTAATTTCCTATTTATTTCAGCATTTCTGAATGCTGAAATATATAGCTATCATTTGGCAATTTGAATTCAAATAACACAGAAACAACTCAATCTTTTAACTCATAAATGTACTTTGTCACTCCTAACAAATATGTCCTAACTTAATGTTCATGTGCTTTTAAAGTAACTGATAAACTTGTGAGAAATTTTAGTTGATGTTCCCTTTTATATTATAAACTGTTGAAAAGGAAAAGATACACCTTTCCATAATTACAATGCCATTTGTGCAGTGGCATATTCTAAACATTTTTTTGTGAAATAAAATACCATATTTGATTTATTCATATAAACCTTTTCATGCTGCATTAGTATATAATATTTATTTCCATCTTGTGGTGCGTTTTTAGATGAAATTCTTATAAGTGATATTCAAGCATTCCAGATTTACAGTGCTCCTAGTGTCATTGATGATGAGTTTAATGAACTTACATTGCTGCATATATTTTAATCTAATCTTCTGTCTAATTTTTTAACATTTTCACCTCTATGGCCATGAAGAGGTTTTTGTCTTTAAATTCACATGCCCCTTTCATCAAAATTTTAAAGATGCATTTCAAGGCAAATCTTTGTCTACAGTTCTGTGTTCACGTCACTTTCAAAATTCCTCACACACATACGTACAAAGTTATCTAAACCTCCTTGAAAGTTTGTTCTACTATTTCTCCATTCTTTGATTGAAAATAGCCTTTACTCAGGGAATGCAGACCACATGTTTAACTCTTATTCTAACTCCGGGAGAGGAAATAATGACCCAACTGTCATGTTCTCTTCTTCAACAACTCAACTCCTTTAAGAAAATTTTGAGCCATCTCTTAGCCAGAATAAATGATTACAAATGGAACTTGTCAGAAAAATCCTTGAACTTTTCCTCAATTATTTTAGACTTTTGGCAAAAACCAAGTTGAATCTTGTTTTAGTACCTGAATATACTGCTAAGCTTTGTTTTTATCACATTAATAATACACTTCCACTTTTTACCATTAATATTATTTAGGGGTACAAATTAGACTTCAAAAGGAATAAGCCTTAAATAATTCAGTTATACCTTAAGGCAATTCTTTCTAGAGTTTTCACCAAGGATTTCATGTTGCACAGATGGAATATTTCCTTTTAAAACACGTTTTGAATGTCCCTGTCCAGAGCCATGAGCTTGATTTTGACAAACCCTGGTTATTTAGGAATGTCAGTGTTCCTGTCTAGCCACTTCCCTTCAAATTTGTAATACCCTCAAGATGTCTGGGCCCAATAATCCTTTAAACCTCAAATACAGGATTTTGTTACTCTCTATCCCATTAATCAATCATTTGAAGTATTTTAACAAGAAAAAAAATCAGCATAGGTGAGATAAGCTAAAATCACGCTACAGAGTAAATAAAAAGCAGAGCACAATTTGGGAGAAACTGACACAGAACCAGCTTTGTTAATTATAGGATAAATTGGAACTGATTAAAAACACATTTGTAAGGGAGAGGAAGGAATATATAATCAAAATACGTTTTTAAATTTATTTTCTGGTTTGTTTCATAACATTTTATGGAACACTAATTGGGCTAAAATGTGATATTCTAACATAAATACCCTCCCCCCTGTAATTCATACAGAAGTGTTATTTGTAAGTGGTATAGGGTATATTTACCTGCGGGTTGTTAGAATGGAAACTGACAATTGGACCATAATCGCTGCAGCCACAGTTTTGCTGTCAGCATGTCTATGACCTTGAGAGGTACTAAAAAGAAACACACATTCATAAAACCAATTTCAATCTTAAAGAAAGATTTGTTTCTTTTCACAGTGAGCATCCTTTCCCTCAGTACTTAGTACCTAACAATACTCTAATAAATTCTATTCTCATTAAAGGGGCTTTGGAGACGAAATTCACATTTTTATACTGATGAGAAATCATAGTAGAATGCTAATGGAATTATCTCTAAATCTGCATCTGATTTGTAGTGATGATTTATAAGCTAAATAAATTTTTCTGGCTCAATTACTTTTGTATGCAGTAAAAATAAAATTCTAGCCAATGACAAAAGTTGAAACTAAGAAATGAGAAAAAGCCTATGATTAGTTGCCTACTTGGGGATTTCTGAAAGAACAAATTTATGGTGTTAATGTAATGAGCTGATCTGAGATCTCGTCCAAGAACATCAGCTTGTCTAATTAGGTTTTTGGACAATTTGCCAACCATAAATAAGTTACAGAAAAAGTTCATAGTCTCTGTCAGCAATATATTTTCCTAATCACTCCATTGCACTATATTGGGCCTTTTATTCAATCCTTCATTTATTTTGGAATATTTGTAACTGGTGGTTACTTTATACTGATGATAAAATCATCTTCTGATTCCAAATAAATTGCCAGTTGACTGACACCGTCAGTGAAACTGTCTCCTTTCAATGGCTCTGGGTTCAGCCTATATTTCCTTTCCAGCTTTCTAAGAGCCTGCAAAATACAGTCATGTGGGTCATTTTAATGACTCAAATTTTCATAAACCTTAAGAACCTGTATTTGCATTAATGGTTCACAATTAATCAAAAATGTAGCAGAAAATGCTTGAATCTTATGTAATGCACCTTATTGAACTCAGCTTATAACATTCTTACAGTTTAATCATTCACTGTATAGTTCCAATATGCTTCCCAAATGGCCAAGAAGCAATACACATATGGTGAACTACCAGCCCAAATTTGTCACTTTATTTTGACACTAAAGACATAAAATAAGTCATGACAGTACTGAGGGCTGTGTAGTGAAGCCAAGTAGCCTTGGTAGAGGTTTGTTTTGTAACCCTACTGTGTTTCTGTGGTCATTTTATTGCCTGTATTTGATAAAAGAGTCTGTTTTTTTTTTTGGGGGGGGGTCAGGGGTTGAGTCAGACTCTCACTCTGTTGCCCAGGTTAGAATGCCTTAGCCTAGCTAACAACAATCTCAAACTCGGGGTCTCAAGTGATCCTCCTGCCTCAGCCTCCTGGCTAGCTGAGAGTACAGGCACCTGGACCACATGCAACTAATTTTTCTATTTTTATTAGACATGGTGTCTTGCTTTTCTCAGACTGGTCTTAAACTCTTGAGCTCAAGCAATCCTCCCACCTTGGCCTCCCAAACTGCTAGGATTTCAGGTGTAAGCCTCAATTTATCTTGATCACACATGATGGGTGGCATCTAGCTCAGTACTACTCAGAAGAGCACCTACTCTTCTATTTCCAGAGAATAGACAAAACCTTTGTCAAGCAATTTTATTTTTAACTTCAGGAGGTGATAGAAGTGTGGTAGTACAAATCTTTCTGTCTTTGTTAAGTGCCAGTTAACCAATACCGGGGAAGACACAGGGAAGGCAAATGTGGGGTTCCACAGGCTGACCGTGGGAATGAAAGGGCAAGAAATGCTGTCCATGGCAGGCTCACAACTCCCTGCTCAGCTCCAGAGAAAACTAGAAAAACCCTAGTATTGGTATGTGTTATTTTTAGAAGTAAACTTCATATCACAGCTGTACAGATTATAATCAGCAAGTGACCGTTCTCACTTGACTATTGGTCCTCGCCGAATAAGAAAAGGACACTTCCAGGCAGAATCATCGAAGGTAATAATAGAGTCTTGTTTTGTTCTTCTTTTAGTAACATGGAAAATGGGGTCACTTGGCAAATACCAAAATTCTCTCTCCCCCCTTTCTCTTTCTCTCTCTTTTTCTCCCCCACATAGCTATTAGTTTTGTTTGTATTAGGCTTCTTCCAATAAATATTAGTGACAATGCAAGTAGTGGGGGGAAAGAAAACTAAAAAAAAAAGTAGATTTGCTGGAACCTAAACCCTGTTTCCTAAGTACCTGCCCTGAAGCCCTTGCTAACATGGCTTTACTATCCTCTCAGCGCTGTGAAGTGGTACAGCTCAGAGCTGTTCATCCATCGACCCTCTTCCCCATCCCAGCCTCTTGCTTTCTAGCTTGCCACATTCATAGTCCCCTGAAATCCTATCACTTTGCTAGAGGATTGATGTAAGTCTCCAGCAATTAACATAATTACAAGCCTGATTATCTTCTAATTGCATTATGAGTATTTGGTTATTCACTACACAAATTACAGGAAATTAAAGAGGAGCAAGATCCTGCCACGTGGGCATCAAGCTTTCTAAAATAGTTACCAGCGTCTGAATGTAAGCCTTGACTGGAAGGAGAAGGCCTTTTTCGGTTTCTGATGGCGAACAGTTGATACATTTCATTTGGAGAAAGGTACACTTTGGTTTTACTTTTTCTTACTTTTTTCTTTTTGGTTAATGGCACACCAAATTCCCTCAGAATGAGACCACACAAATTGTCTCTAAAATACCAAGAGTGTAAAATAAACTGCGGTAATTGCACGTGGGACTGTATTGGTTCACGGGACAAGATCTGTGAGAAAAAATAAATTAATAAATAACCTCGGACAAGAGCCTACCAAACCCCTTCCCAAAGCTCTCACCTAAGTTTCACAAGGTCAGGGTCTACAGCACACCCCGTGGGTGATGGGCTCAACTACAACTTGAACTTGACCTAAGAAACACAAAACAAGGTAATATAATCATGTGGACCTTCATATTCATCTGAAATTAGAAAAAGAAAAGATGACTATGAATTCTTTTATGAAAGTGAAGAACAATATTCTTATAGTCACCACTTTCAGAACTGTTGAATTTATCCAAGGGAAAAAATAATGCCCAATGGACCAAAATTCTACTCAATCTCACAAAAGCTTCCAACCTCAAGGGCCTATCTGCTCAAGGCAATTGGCCATCTAAATTCCAATTGTTGCTAAATGAATTTGCATACTAGTGGATGGTGCAACTATAACTAGGCAGGTACAAACCACAGAATTCTGAATTCTGTAGAAAAACATCTGTATCGGTCTGCCATGATTTATGATACTCCTATCATTAAATTTACTTCTTAGACATTATGAAGTCATTAAGAGTAAAGTTAAATAATATTTAATAACACAGAAAAACACTTGTGAAGTAAAAAATAGGTCACAAAACAACAGGAAAACTATCTACCACTTTTGTTAAAGTAATTATGTATATGCCCAGATGAAACTTACTGATATTTTTTCAAGATGTTTCTATATTTTTCAAGGTTTCTACCATAGGTATACATCCTTTTTATGATTTAAAAAAATAAAATCTAAAATAAATTTAATAATCACCCTTTGATAAACATAAACTCACCATAAAACCCAGAAAGACAATTCCTAGGTATTTATGTAGATATTATGTAAACTTATATTCACACAAAACCTGTATATTAAATGCTTAGAATATCTCTATTCATAACCAGCAGAAATGGAAACATTTTAAATATCCTTCAATGAATAAACTGTGGTTCCTGCCTACAATGCCATTCTCCTCAACAATATAAGGGGCAAAGTACTGAAACATGTTACAGGCTCTCAGATGGCACCTGCTGAATGACATAAGCCATGCTTGAATGGCTATCCCACTTAGATGGCATCCTGGAAAAGTTACCTTCTACAACTCCAAGCAGGAGGACACAGTGGCCAGGGATGGGGGTTAGAGGAAACACTGGCTACAACCAAGTGCAGCACAGGGAACTGGGAAGGTGATGAAAATGTGGGAATTGTCTACACGTGGATTGTAGTGCTGGTTTCCACACTCCACGCATTTGTCAACCCTCATAGAACAGTACGTGAAAAAGGGCAAATCTTATATATGCAAATTGTACCTTAATATATTTTCCCTTAAAAATATATAAATAAATAAGTGGCAAGTGACAATACTCTGTCAGACATAGAAGTGGTAAGTAAGAGATCAATAATGTGTAAAATAATAACAATAATAATAATTCCAGGTTCAAACTCACTGTAGTAAAAAAAAAAAAAAGAAGTGAGGCATTAAACTGTGAAGTGTGAGGTCATTCTAGACTATGCTGCAAAATCAGATTCAAAAGTTTAAATTTCTTTCAGTGGCAGCCAGAATTATCTCAGATGGAGGAACTTTAATGGAATAAGTATCACCCACTCTTCTATTCCTATTCCTCTGTGCCTCTGTGAGGAGTCCCTCACTTTAATTCCTGTGTCCAGTCCTACACCTGCCCCACCCCTCTGTAAATATTATAACCTCACTGGCTAACACACCAACAAAACAAAACAAACATGCACTAAAAACTTTTCTTGCTTCTTCATTGCACATTTGGGACCAGTTGACGATTTCAAAGGGAATTTTACTAAATGCTCAGGGAGAACAAAATGAAAATAATTAGAGAAAAAAACAACATAGAATAGCGGCTTCCAGAAGGACAGGTTCCGAAGTCTACAGGAAGTCCCCAAGCACTGTCCAGGCTTCCTTCACCCCTGGCTCCCTGCCAACACCTACAACGTATGTGCCAGGTTATTTCCCACCTCAGGAGGACATTCCTTGGGGGTATCTCAGTCTTTTCTTATGTCAAAAATCACCTTCAAGTTTCCAAGCCCTTCTCAAACTCTCTTAGTGAGAAAGACAAACTATCTTCATAGCCATTTGGCAGGATGAGGTGATTAAAGCAGTGGCCTCCATTACTCTTCAGGACCGTTTTCACTGCGATCTTCTTTACTGGGATCGGTATGTACCACTATGTAAGCAGAAATGGGATCCCCAAAAACTGTGTCTGTGGGTAGCCTTTACTCAGAAATCTCCAGCTTTTTCTAATCCCCAGCCTGGAAGGATGGTAGGAGTAAACTGACAAGGATTTTTGCTGACAGTAGGTCCTTGCTGATAGCTAAAATCTTCTTGCCAGTAGTAATTCTGGCCAATGGCAGGAAGCAGGGAACAGTGTGAAATCACAGTAATGGCCTGGGTGCAGTCTCATCTAGTGTGCACAGTGCAAGGGTACATTCCAAAATAACTGAGCGTAAATTTCAAATGTCTTACCACAAAAGCAAGCGAGGTGATGGTTGTGCTAACCAGTTTGCTTTAAGCATTCCACATTGTATACCAAATCATCACACTGTACCCCATAAATGTATAGTTATGATTTTAATTTAAAAAGTAACTTTGAAAAAATCAATTTAAAAAAATGGCCTGTGTGGGAGAAAGCCAACTTTGGAAATTCTAAATGTGCTTTTGACGTTCTGTCGTTAAGTAAGACATTTTTTTTTCTTTTTTATTAAATCACAGCTTTGTACATTAGTGCAATCATGGGGTACAATGTGCTGGCTTCATATACAATCTGAAATATTTTCATCAAACTAGTGAACATAGCCTTCATGGCATTTTCTTAGTCATTGTGTGAAGACATTGATAGTCTGCATTCAGTAAGTTTCACCTGTACCCGGCAAGGATGCACCGTCGATGTGATTAAGTAAGGCATCTTAACGACTACATAAATGGTTCTTCATTTATAAAATGATAACATCCCTCTAGCACTTTGGTCAAGAAGTATTTACTGAGCATCTATAATGCGTTTGACACCATGGTCAAGCCGCATGCAGACCCACCCCGCTGGAGATGCGGTCCGAGGAGAGGCGCTCACAGCGCTAAGGCAGTGGATACCCCCGGCACTGGGGAACTCACAGGGGGGGCATGAGGCAGTGTTTTCATAATTCACGTAACACTCATTTCATCAAGATTGCCATCACTCGTTTAATGCCCTCCACTAGTCTAAGCTCCACCTGTCTGCGCACAGCGCCTCACATTGGTCATCTCTAAATCCTCGGCACAAAGCAGCGCCGGGCACAGGTGGGCGCTCCGTGAACGCGCACAGTGATGCTGAGCGGAGCAGCAGGCCGAGTGTGATGCGAACCACAGCCGCACCGGGGCTTGAGCCTTACCCTGCGCACGGCGGGAAGCTCGGCGGGAGAGTCCAGTACGAGAAGAACAGGATTCCACCTGAGTCAGCGCAATGTCATTTACTTACTCTTTAAATAACTAATGGTCGGACTCCAGGTGACATGGGAGACGCTAGACCTGAGCTTTGAAGTGGCTTGGAGCCCACAGGGGGATGAATATGGTAAATGCTGTGAAGAAATGGGCAAAAGTCTTCTCAGATCACAGAGCAAAGGAACCCGGACTGGACTGCTGGGTCGAGAGTTTTCCCGAGGAAAAGACATTGGAGGTGAACCAGAGAGTAAGAGAGAATGTGGGGGCAAGAGGGTGGAGGGAGTGCCAGCACAAGAACATTCCAGAATGAGAGCTGGGGCTGAGAGCAACATGGAGCATGGGAGGAACAGCAGGAAGGCGGGAAGGGTGGGCGTGCAGGTGCAAAGAGGCGAGCGTGAGAACTCTGCAAGGGAGAATGTGGGGCCAGACCATTCACGGCCTGGGGGCCACAGTCCCAGCTTTGATTTCTAACATTAGCACAATGGGACAACACAATCAGAATTCTGGAAAATATTAGAAAATGCAGTGTGGACAAGACTGGGCTGGAGGAACAGGAGTGGAGGGAGAGGCTGGAGATAACTTCTACAGTCTGCAGGCCAGTTGGGATTTTATTCTTCCTAGGAGGGTGGCAAGGGAGATGTGAAGACTGAAATGCTGGTGGTGAGCTGGGGCAAGTTATCTCGGAATGCGTGGCTTTCTCTTCGTCTTCATCCACAGAGGGTTTGGGCAGAAGGGACCAGCAGTTGTAGCATTTTTTCCAGTTGGAGACTCAGCTGCTGGTGCACCAGATGACTAGACTACGTTGGGAGAAGTGCGTGGACAAGGGTGGGGCAATGCTTGACGGTCGGGCTGAGGACTGTTTAATGAACTGCGGTGGGCACTTCATTGATACAAGCCAATTCTTCTCAGATCAACTGAACCAGACCTGGAAATCCAACTCCGTCTTCTCAGAAACCCTTTCTGGCTGACCTCGGCACTACACCTTCAGAAAAGAAAAGTAGTTCAAGAAATGAAGAGCTGTTGATGAGATGGGGAGATGGGCGCCCTCCTATGTCACTCTCTTGGGACATCAAATCATCCAAGAGTGAACAAAGACCAATTGGGGGAGGGGCTGGAGGGTTGTATGTTTATCTGGTTGTGTCTTTTTATGCTGAATCTTGTGAAAATAATTGATAGATGAATGGAAAATTCTTTTGGTGGTGTATTACTGTAGTGGGGGGGACTATGCTTTTCTCAAAGTCTCATTAACTGCTTTTTGATATTGGAACCACTTTCTATAATTTGGTAGTGGAACCACATAGGTACAATCTCTCATTTGTGTGAATTCATTTCAGATTTCTGGGGAGACCATTGTGTCTTTTGGAAAAGATGGCAGTGGGGGACTGATAATTTGCCACTTAGCTGTGGGCCTCCTTATCTTGTGTTTCACTGTTAATATTGAGGAAGAAACATCAATGGAGTGTTCATACAGTGTACCCCAGCATTCTAGATTACTTCCCTCCCCTATACTGTGATTTACATAAATGTCTATCTTATAGTAAGGTCTCAAGGTAGAATAGGGAGTCTGAGCATCTAGTTATAAAGGAATCCAACCAGTGAATCTAATTCTCATTATTAGACTACCATAGGAAGATATTAAGCCTGTATATCAGGGCACAAAAAATCTACAAGATGTTCCTAAATAAGTTATAACGATTTAGGCCAATTGAAAACCAACAGTTTCGGGGAGAGGTACATTGCCTAATGTGAAATCAGTATGGAGTCCATTTACTGCATTGTTTTATCATTTCAATAAAAAGATTCAAGTGCTATTTAGCAGGTGGGACTTGGTAATAGACTAGACAGTAAGAAGCTAACAAGGGGGTAAGAAGTGACAGGGATGACTCCCAAGTTTCTGGTTTGTAACTTGAAAAGGAGGAGATTAAAACTCCTGATTTAGCCTCCTGCAAGCTCAGAGAAGAGATATCCTAGCAGAAATATTTAGAAAGCAGTTGAATAGATGGGCCTAGATCCTAAAGGAGAGGGGAGGGGTGAAACAGGTGGGTCTGGATCACATAGTCCAGATGAGAGATGAAAATTTGAGAGTGATTGGGTTGTAAATCCTGAAATTAAGAAAGGGGATGAATGTGATTCAGTTGGACAAGGGTGAATTAAGAACAGAATTAAAGAACTCCAGCAGTTAATGCTCAATTAGGAAGAAGAGCATGCAACAGGGAAAAAGGAGAGTAGCCAGAAGAAATAACAGGCGGATTAGAGTGGAGGGCACCGTGCAGATGAGTAGGGGAAAGTGCCAGCAAGGAGCACGCCAGGCCTCCCTCAGTAAACCAGGTGGGAGACAATGGTGCCAGAGTTGCTTAGTAAGTAGAATTGTCATCCAGGCTTGGTGTAGAATGGAAGTGGGAAATGATGGAAAGAAAAGAGTTAAGAGCTACTGAAATCTGTTGGCAGGGATGGGGGAGCAAAATAGAATTCACTTTAAAGAAAAAGTTATTCAAAATCCTGTGAAGAATAGTTTCATTGAATGAGTAGAATTAGTATTCTTATTAAAGAGGGTTTAATAGTTTAATTAGAGTTGTCTGAGTACATTCCCTTATTGTTCTAGTAGATTTTAAGTGCAAAGCAGGAAACATATGGGGCCAGATAGCACAATGGAAAGAGGAAGGAAAAGAACATGAGCTAGTAATTCGCACCCAAAGGGAAATAATTAATAATAATGAAAATGAAATCTAATAACAAAGAGGTGCAAGTTAAGCCAGTGACACGTATATTTCTAGCAGAAATTTTTTAAAAAGCAAAGCTGTTGAAACTTGTACACTCACACTCTGTACTACAGTTTATGTTTCACACTCCACTTGTACTGTAATAGTACAGAATAAAGATATTCGCAGCATCAACAGGTATGATATGAATTATGAAGGTTGAATTAGGTGTCTCCTAAACGCCCAGAAATAGTGGAACACACAAAATGTCTTCTCTAATATGATACAGTCATGGGAAATAATAATTGTAAAATTACTCACAATTTTAAATCTGGTTATTATCTAAAGTGAAGCAAGATAAAAGCCAAAAAAGACTCTTATTTTATGATTATAAAAATTATAATGTATACAGCTAAGTCTTTCTACTTGGAGTTTCTGCTTTTGAGTTCTACTTCGGGCACTGTGGGCAGGCCTACTTTGCCTGCCTACTAATAAGGAACAAGAAAACCCATCTAATATTTTTTATAGCTTCTCCGATACCAGTTGCCAACTTTTCCTGTTCCAAGTTTCCTCCCAGACAACCAGGCTGACAGCAGAGGAGAGAGAGCGTAGATGTGCAATCATGGCTTAAAAGCCACAGTGAGTGCATCAGAGTCAGAGGAAGAAATGACTTTAAGGCCCTCAGAAGCTTTTTTATACCCTGACCTCAAAGCCCATTCTTTGTCAGCAGTATCAGCTTCTGGCTTCTCCTGACTTCCTACAAGACAGCACTAACTGGAAACAAATTACTCCTCTTTCGCCTATCCACTTCTTTCCTAGGTAGAGTTTGTAACGTGTGAGAGGATATTAACAGGGGGAAGGACTTTTCTCCAGGGCCACCAAAGTGGGGAATCCAGAGACCAAACTTTTAAAGACCGTAACATTGCCTGGTGATTGCAACAACTGTGTTCTCAACTTCCCTCATTTTTGCATCCAAAAAATAAAAGAACCTCATGTTAATTTGAAATAAAAAATAAATAAATAAAACAAAATAAAACATCTCTCAGTTTTGCCAGGTTCATTCCCGTGTTCTGTTACTTGATAGGGTCTTGCTGGTCCTTACATCTTTTCCTGAATTTTCTAGTAACATATATTACTCTGACTACCTAATTTTGATCATTTTTTTCTATATCCTTTAGTAAATAATTTCTCTGAATAAACTCTCTGACCCAATAGCAATCACAATTCAAACATGAAAAATCGAAAAGATGAAAAAGATGTAATTTATTTTATTAAGATTGCTGAGTAAAAGGTGTCTTTTTATTTTAAAATTCTAATTTGTTTGAATTTTATTACATAAAAGTATAATTTTTAAGTTAATGGAAATCTCTCAGGTGGGAGCTTTAAGACCTTCCCTACCAACTGCCCAGAGTTATAATGAATAATAAGCAGATATATGTGCAAATGTTTTGACAATGGCAAGCCACCTCACAAACAAAGCAGATTACTATTTAAAAAATCTCTACATTTGTTAGACTACTTGGCAGGGTACCTTGGACAATCTAGACACTAAGTTATTGTTTATGGGGAAAATAAAGTTATATAATTACTAGCTGGATTTATGCAACCAAAAAGTCCTATATTTTCCTATACCACTTTATGCACTTATTATAAAATGAAACATAATTTCTGGGAAAACAAGAGTAACAGATTTTTCCATTGTAGTTGAGATGACTAAGCCCCGATACCAAGGATGTAAAGCAAAAAATACCTTGCTTATTAATTTTCCAAAGGAAGTGGTTTTATTTTACAATGTTTAGTGGAAGACCTATCATGAGGTTACCAGTCAGCTTGTTTTGTGATAGATTTTATTTTTTATAGCAATTTTAGATTCACAGCAAACGTGTGTGAAAGATACCAAGATTTTCCGGATGTCCCCTGTCCCTACGCAGGCTCAGCCTCCTCCTGTACCTCCATATGGAACCTCAGTGGTACATTTGTCAACCACAGTGGTCATCTGTTACAATTCATAAATCCACATCAACGCATCATTATCACCTGAAGCCCACAGTTCCACCCTTCATGGTGGTGTCCATTCTCTGGGTTTTGGCAAATGTGTAAATGACGTGAACCTGAAATTGCAGCATCCTTCAGAGGAGTTCCATGGCCCACGAAGTCCTCTTTGCTCTGCCTGTTCATCTTTCCCTCCCCACCAACCTTTGGCAACCGCTGCCATTTAGCCTGATGTCTGTTAATAGGAGTGCAAGTTCTTCAGCTCTTGTAAACTGCCTTTTATATTTTCTCTGTTGCATAAAGACTTCTTTTGATTCTTTCTCTCTCACCATCATATCCCCCTCCCCACCTTTTCAATACATTATCTGTTGCACAAAACTATTGTCTGAAATGAAACCGTACAGCATTAGAGCAGGAAAGTTCATTAACAATTAAAATTTAAACTCCAAATGGATTAATAAATTGTGGGACATGTATACCATGGAATATTATGCAGCCTTAAAGAACTATGGAGACTTTACCTCCATGAAAATGTTTACATGGATGGAGCTGGAACATATTCTTCTTAGCAAAGTATCTCAAGAAGGAAGAAAAAGTTTCCAATGTACTTAGCCCTACTATGAAGCTAATTTATAGCTTTCATATGAAGGCTATAACCCAATTATAGCACAAGAATATGGGGAAAGGGGCTCAGGAGGGGGGAGGATGGGTGGAGGGAGGGTAACTAGTGGGATCACATCTACAGTGCACCTTAGAAGGGCACAGGTGAAACTTACTAAATGCAGAATACAAATGTCTTCATACAATAACTAGGAAAGTGCCATGAAGGCTCTGTTAAACAGTTTGATGAAAATGTTTCAGATTGTATATGAAGCCAGCACATTGTGCCCCATGATTGCACTAATGTACACAGCTATGATATTAATAAAAAAAAAATAATAAAAATAAAATTTAAACTCCAGTGATGTGATCAGTATTGAAAATACATGAACCGATGACCTACTATGGACCAACCTTTGGGGATCCCACATTTGAGCAAAACAGATCACGTCTGTGCTCTCGTGCTGCTTGTGTTATCCCAATAATCTCTGATACACCACGGCTCAGGACGTGCAGTGGGCTACTCCCTATTTCTGGCCCTTGAGCCTGTTTTTTGTCTCCATTTTGACAAAATTGCAAGATAGAGGGATAAATATAAGATCCCCAAAACTTTGCCTTGGATCTGGTGTCCCAAACAGATTTAGGCTAGTCTTATTTATCTATAGGTCCCAGGTAGAAATTTCTGACTGTTAAAGCAGAGTTAGGAGCACTTTTTTCTTTTTCTCAGTCACCACAGCAGCAATTGTAATAAAATAGCAATTATTATTATGAGGTATAGGCTAAATACTTCCTATGTAGAGAGAACATCTTATCATGGCCTTATAAATTACGCATCATTGTGCAAACTTCACCCCCCAAAATTGTCAGGCTCACAGGATATCTATTTAGCATCAACATTTGCTAGATCTATGATAAATTCTATAAGAAATACAAAAAATTATGAGATTCTAAAATTTCCAAATCTTAACAGGGATCAAGAATATCAGCTGTAAATACACAAACATGAATGAAAAGTAAATTTAATAATCCTTCTCTCACTTCTTCCTTCTATTCTTTCAGCAAGGACATATCCAATATGCACTATATCCCAAGCCCACTGATAATTTTAAAAGATGTCATGGTTAGTAAGAATTTAACCTTGCCTTCCAAGAGAACTGAGTAGTGCTCAAAGGCATCAAGTAACTAAACTTGCTAATCACTAAGCTATGGGAGTTTAAGGGTAGTCAGAGAGTAATACGTGTGAAAAACAGATATTTTCTATATATTTCCTTCCAATCTCCATGTAAATTGTTAAACTTCCATAGGTCCTTCTGAATAAAATGTTGGAAGCCATTATGACAATCTGATACTGATTTTTAATACTTCTACTATTGCTGGCTGGTTCTAAAGCAAACAGATATTATCAAAGTTACCAATTTAGTAACTGCAAGTCTCCACATGAAAGAAGTGTAAAATAGCATGGAGAAAGCAAAATTTGGGGTGGAGAATGAAATAGAACACAAGACCACTTTTAATAGGCACTTTTTAGCCACACTAATGGTTTTCAAACAAATGGCTGCCAAATACCCAAGTTTGAAAAAGTGGTTTATCTGTCAGTGGTTATTTCAAGTAAAAGTTAGTGCTACATGCATAAAGTGGTTAGTTCCACTTGGAACTAAAACAATCACTAAAGCACTTTTTCCTAGAGGCAACCATAAATAATACCTCAGTATGTACCAGAAGAGCTTTTTGTATATGTATCATTTTATCATGCAGAATATCAAAAGGTATATATGTGTACAGGGACTAAGATCTAATAAAAATAATTATTTTTACTGCTTAATAAAGAGCAGTGTTAAGTGCAACTAGCTTTTATTTCTTTCTTTCTTTCTTTCTTTTTTAGAGTCAGAATCTCACTTTGTTGCCCTTGGTAAAGTGCTATGGCGTCACAGCTCATAACAACCTCCAGCTCTTGGCTTAGGCGATTCTCTTGCCTCAGCCTCCCAAGTAGGTAGGACTACAGGCACCTGCCACAACACCTAGCTATTTTTTGTTGCAGTTTGGCCGGGTCCAGGTTTGAACCCACCACCCTCAGTATATGGGACCGATGCCTTATCCAGTGAGCTACAGGTGCCGCCTTTTTTTTTATTTTTTTATGCAAGTTCCTGGTGGTAAAGAACTAATGACTTCTAGTCTAGTAATAAAGTTCCAGCAGTTTTAACCACAAGTGATTTTGCACCAACCATTATACAGACACCATTGTTGTGAATGTCAAAGAAGTACAAAATGCAATTGTCACCGTGAGCCTCCCAGGAGTCCATAGGCTTTGATTTACAAACTGCTACATTCTCCCCTTTCCCCTCCTACTAATTCCTATTCCTTCCCATTCTCCATCTTTTCCTAACTCTTCTTTACTTTCTAGTTCCTTCCTTCTATACAGAGTAGGTATTCCCTCCCTTGTTCCTGTAACATGTTATACCATGTGAAAGATATCAAAAACTTAAGAGACCTTACTATTTTCAAATCTAACAATGATCAAGTTATCAGCAGTAGATACCACAAAATTAAAAGTAAATTTACTATTTTCTTTATCACTTACTTCATTCTATTTTTTAGCAAAGAAATACCAAGTGCCCAGTGCAATGCTAATTTGGGGAAATATTGTAGATAATTGGACTTCACTATAAGAACTGACACATTTTACTCTATAAATAACCCTGTGAAGAGGATGAAAAGCTTTAGATTGGGAGAAAATATTTGTAAATCACATGTATAACAAAGAACTAGTATATATAATATGCACAGAATTTTCAAAACTCAACAGTTAAAAACAAACAAAAAGGGAATATAAATCAAAATGAGCCAAAAATATGAATAGGCATTTCACCAAAGAGGATACACAGCTGGCAAATAAGCACATGAAAAGATGCTCAGCTTCATTAGCCTTAAAGAAATGCAAATTAAAACCACAAAGAAATATCACTACACATTTATTAGAATGACTAAAATAAAAAGTAGTAACAACACCAAAGGATAGTGAGGATGAGAAGAAGCTGAATCACTCATGCATTGCTGGTGAAAATACAATATTGTGCAGTCATGCTAGAATCAAATTTGGCAGTTTCTTACAAATCCAAACACATAACTACCCTATAATCTAGAAATTTCACTCTCAGGCATATATCCCAAAGAAATTAAAATTTATGCTCATGCAGAAATCTTTATATAAATGTTCCTAGAAATATATTCATAATAGCCCAGCACTTATTCTTTACAAACATTGGTGCCTGGTTAAACAAACTTCAGTGCATCCATATCATGGAATACCTCCCAACAATACAAAGGAATGAACCATTAATACACGTAAGAGCTTGAATGAATCTCTAAGGAACTAGAGATTTAGAAAATCCATCCCAAAAGGTTACATCTGTATGAACCCAGCTATACAACACTGAAATGACTAAATTACAAAGATGGAGGACACATTGGTGGTTGCCAAGAGTTAGGAAATGGAGGAAGGAGATAAGTGTGGTAATTAAAGGAAAAGACAAGGAATCCTGGTAGCAAAAGAACTGTTCTTTATCATAGTGGATACACATGTGATAAAATTACATAGACTCAAACAAATATACACATGCAAAACAGATGAAATCTGAATGGGGTAAGTGTAGTTTATCAAAGTCAAATTTTTTACTGTGATGTTATATTCTGGTTTCAGAGGATTTTACCACTGGATAAACAGTACATGAGATCTCTCATTATTTCTTATAACAGCATATTAATATACAACTATCTCAAAAAGCTGAATTTTAAAAACACACTAAGCACATTTTTAAGCTATAAAAATTGATATGAAAAATTCATTTTACATCTATAACAATAAGCAATCCAAAGAGGAAATTAGGAAAACAATTCCACTTACAACAGCATCATAAAGAATAAAATACTTAGGAATAAGCTTAGTAAGAGAGTAAAAAATGTACACTCCATAAACTATAAGGTATTGCTGAAAGAAAGCAGATATAAGTAAATGTAAAGACATTCCATGTTGATAGGTTGAAAGACTTAATATTCTTTCAAATGTCAATTCCACCCAAAACAATCTAGAACTTTGATGTAATCTCTATTAAAATTCCAATGCCATTTTCTTGCAGAAATAGAAAAACTCATTCTAAAATTCACACAAAATCTCAAGGGATCCCAAATAGCCAAAACAATCTTGAAAAAAAAAAAGAATAAAGTTGGAAGACTTACACTTTCAAAACTTTCTTCAAAGCTACAGTAACCAAAGTAGTGTGGAACTGATATAAAGACAGACATATAAACCAAAGGAATAAAATGGAAAGCCTGGACATATACTATCAAATGTACGATCAAATGAGTTTTGACAGGGATGCCAAAACCATTAAAGAGGAAAGGACAATTTTTCAATAAACAGTACTAGAAAAGTAGATGTCCACATACAAAAGAATATAAGTTTGATTCTTACTTTACACTACATATAAAAATTAACTCAAATTGGACAGAAATAGGTAAATGTAAGAGCTAAAACTATAAAATCTTGCGGAAGAAAACATAAGAAAAAAGCTTCATGAGTTGGCAATCATTTCTTGAATGTGACACAAAAAGTGTAGGCAACTTGGGCGGCGCCTGTGGCTCAGTGAGTAGGGCGCCCGCTCCATATGCTGAGGGTGGCAGGTTCAAACCCGGCCTCAGCCAAACTGCAACAACAACAACAACAACAACAAAAAAAAAAAGTGTAGGCCACAAAAAGAAAGCATAGATAAATCAAACTTCTTCAAAATTAAAAACATTTGCATAGCACAAAGAAGTCTTGGAACACTTCTGTATTGTTAGTGGGAATATAAAATGGTGCAGCTGGTCTAGAAAACAAAATGGTGACTATTCCAAAATTTAAACACAGAACTACCCCATGATCTAGCAATTCCACTTCTAGATATATGCCCCAAAGTATTCAAAGCAGGGACTCAAACAGGTATTTGTACACCTGTGTTCTCAGTAGCATTGACTTGGTTGGAAACAACCCATGTGTCATGAATGAATGAATAAATCAAGAAAATGTGAAGTATATATGCAATGGAACATTATGCACCCATGAAAAGAAATGAAACGCAGATGTGATTCATGCTACAATCTGACATTATGCTAAGTGAAATAAGACATTCACAAAACAAAAATGTTATACGTTTCCACTTATATGAGGTACCTAGTGTCATCAGATTCATAGAGACACACGGTAGAATGGAGGCTTCCAGGGATTAGGGGCAAGAGAGATGCAGAGTTATTGGTTAATGGTACAGAGTTTCAGTTTGAGAACATGAAAATGTCCTGGGGAAGGATAGTGATGACGGTTACACTTAATGCTACTAAACAGTCCCCTTAAAAATGGTTTAGATGGTGTGTGTATTTTACCACAATAGAAAATATACTTCAAGACGTACAATAAATAATAACAGAAAAACACAAGGAGGTATAATAATGTGAAAAAAAACAAAGGAAAATGTTTTATCTTTTAAAAATTGTGCCTTTGGGTAGCCTTGCACAGATATGCATAATATGAACGTTTTGTGGCTTTAAAAAAAACTTATCTTTGATTCTTACAATATGATCATAAAGCCTTATAATTCAGCCCTAATGCATCTCTCAAGATTTAGAATACTTAAGTAGGAACTAAAGAAATAATTGTGGAGTGAACAGATGAATTGAAACTCAGGCAAAGATATTGTTATGTTTCTGTAATTCTAGAGTTGAAGCTGCCTTCCCTTGAGATGTGATTCTCCCATACCAAAGGTGAAAAGCAAATAAAGTATTGCTCTGTTGCTCCATTACCTTATTAAAGAAGGTTGACTCTGTGCTTACCTAGCAAGAAAAATAATTTATTTCACTGTCACTTTATTTATTCACCTGCAGCAAGGTAAATATAAGGTGTTACTTGTTATTTATTTAGCTTTTATAGGACACCTACCCCATCAGAGGAGACAGATCCTATTAGGAAAGTAATTTTCTTCTTTTCTTTGGGTGGTGAGTATATCCACATTATTTATAATAAAAGTTTTCTACAAATAAAATGGTCACAATGCTAAGGAAATATATGAAAAACTTCAAAATCAACCAATTCACAGTATTACATTGTTTTAGTCTGGGAAGTACAATAAAATTGAAATCCACCATTCTCTTAATATGTACAGTAACATCTGTGTGTATCTCAATTCTCCACAGTTTGAAAAGTGACATTAATTGTGGTGAGTCAAACACACTCTAATACGTCGATAAACACAGATTCAACTTTCTAAAATCTTTCAAAGGCTGTTGACTTTGACAATTAAGTTTTAGTTATAACCAAAATAAGAATGACATTTAGGGCAGAAAAAAAACTCCCTGTATATTTTTACAACTCTGTACATTGAAGCAAAGTGGAAGCTACCAGATACCTAATCCTAAGAAGCCTGTAAAAGAGTTTTCCAAATCCTGGTGAACATCTTTGTCTCATGGTGAGGAAGCCTCCCCTGTAAGTGCACCTTTGGTCCTGTCTATTATAGAATCAGACAAAAGTGCAATGCGTTCCAGAAAATAATCGTCATGTTTCCTTTGAGCTTTCTTCCCAGACATCATGATCTTTGGAATGTCCCCCAATATAAATTGAAAAGGTTACAATTCAGGACCCTTTCAGGGCGAGGCACCTCCCACCAGCTTCCTCCTCTGGTTTTACTCAGTCTATTCACTGAGTTTGATTGTGGTCAGTTACAGATCACAGAGGCCAAGAATTTCAAATCATGTATTTCTTCATAAAGGCAATGGTGGCTATGTATGGCATAAGAAAAAACAATATTCTGCTACTAGCCAAACTAAACTGGACTCTCTATGACCCCAAAATGCAGGGGCATTTTTCTCTGCGGTGCTTTTGAATTACATTCACTAGATTGTTGTTTTCAAAATATTTAAATCTGTCTAAAACATATGTAAGGCCCTAGCATTCTGGAATGGAGAGAGGGGGAGAAATAAACTAAAAAGAAGCCAAATCTAGAGTGATTAACTCTAGATTGACTCCGTTAGTCATCACACTTCCCCCCAAAATACCCAGCTACAAAATCACAATGGCCACAGAAGGATGGCTGGACTCAGGTACATTATTTATAAAAGGTCTCATCCGTAAGGGGTGAAAGTCAGCTCTTCCTAATAATACTGCCAGTCTGAAGAATGCTGCCAACTTAGAACTGGACAAAGATTGCATCAGACCTCGGGGAGAAGTTAGCAAGAAAAAATCATGTGATCGTGGCTATTATTCTGGCATGCTGTATCAAGGGCCAGTTCAACAAATAAACAGAAATATGTCAAGACGTGGAATAGAAGCCAAGTCCTAGAGACTGAGTATACAGAAAGGCTACAAGGAAATGCCAAAATTTCAGAGACACACAGCTTCCGAAGCCCAACCCAAGATATAGATATAATATACTTCATTCTATATATCCAATAGAACATGTTTCCCAGTCCATAAATACATAGGTCTGAGCAACAAGAATAGGAACTGAACTACCTATGAAAGAAGACATACAACTTCCCTTGGTTAGGAAACAGATGATCTCTCATTGAGATCATTAGAAGTAATAGCTAATGAAAATATTTTTGAAAATACGGGACTATACCAGAAAAATCATGCAATCGAATCATTAGTTGTATAAAAAGCATTTGACTAAATTCAACACTTTTTCATTATTGTTTTAATAAACCTTAACAACTAGAAAGTGAAAGCTTTAATCTGGCAAAAAAAATTATCAAAAAGAAAATAGCTGATGGCAAGCAATATGTTCAATGATGAAATCTTGAAAAATCTCTCAGATCGAAATGGAAATCATGACCACAATTATAAATACTACTATTTGACAAATTACCAGAGATCTTGGTCAAAGTAATGAGGAAAATAAAATAAATAAAAGGCATAATGAAATTACCATTAAGACAACACAGTTATTTATATAGAAAATATACGTGAATTTACAGATACTCTATGAGAATTATTAAATAAATTTAGCAAGATTTCTGGATACAAAGTTGATAGAAAATAGTTAATTATATTTCTATATATTACCAAAAAATGAAATTTTAAAAAACAGTATTACTTAAAATAGCATCAAAATGAAAACTCACTTAGGAACAAATGTAAGTAAAGATATAAGATATCTACACCAATATGTATAAAATATCAGTGAAAGGAATTCGAGATTTTTTAAAACTTCAGGGCTGTACCATTTTCACAGATTAGATTTCTCAATATTACAAAGATGACAGATTTCCCTGAGTTAATATATGGATTCAATGAAATCCTAACTAAAATATCTGCTGGTTTTCTGCATGATGGGAAACAGTGACAAAATGATTAAAATTCATATGGAAATGGAAAAAGCAAAAAATAGCCAAGGCAATCTTGAAGAAAAGGAATAAAACTGGTTGATTACACTATGAAATACTGAAAATTATTATAAGTTTGTAGTATTTAAAACAGGCATAACGTTGGCTCAAGAGCAGACACACTGGCCAACAGAACAAAATAAGGACCCACACATACACAATCAGCTAGTTAGGGTTAGGGTTAGAGTTAGGGTTAGGGTTGGGGTTAGGGTTAGGGTTGGCATTAGGGTTGGGGTTAGGGTTAGGGTTAGGGTGAGGGTTGGGGTTAGGGTGACTACACTGCCCAGAAGAAGATACTGGGTAAATTAGTTGATATATAAGGACGAACAAAACCTGTAGATACCCTGAGCCCTACCAACACCATACGTAACTGAAAGTTCATTCTAAATAGATTCAAAATCTAAATGTTAAAAGTAAAAATAATATTAAATAAAACAAATTTAAGGTTTTAGAAGAAAATCTAGTAGAACATCTTTATAATCTTGGATGATCAAAGGTATCTTTTAAAATAAGAGAAAGAGCCAACAATCCTTTGAAAAAATGTTCACCATAGTCAATCATCTGAGAAATGCAAAGTAAAACTACTGCGAGATGTTACCAGAAAATAATCAAAACAAGTACTGGTGAGGATGTAGAAAAGTTGTAACTCTTGTACACTGTTGGTGTGATTGTGAAATAGAGCAACCCCAATGTAAGATAGAGCAATCTCTATGAAAAGACTCTTCAGGCCGGGGCCTGTGGCTCAAAGCACTAGGACGCTGACCCCATATGCCGGGGGGTGGCAGGTTCAAGCCCAGCCCCAGCCAAAAAAATGCAAAAAAAAAAAGACTCTTCAAAAAATTAAAAAATTGACCTACTTTAATCCAGCAATCCCACTTCTGGATATATAAACAAAATAATTAAAAGCAAACCCTTAAAGTAATATTTGCAAACCCATGTTCATAGAAGCACTATTTTTCTTTTTTGAGGCAGAGTCTCACTCTGTTGCCCAGGCTAAAGTGCCATGACCTGAGCCTAGCTTGCAGCAACCTCAGACTCCTGGGTTCAAGCAATCCTCTTGCTCACACTCCTGAGGAGCTGGAACTACATGTGCCTGCACCACTCCTGGCTAATTGTTCTACTTCTAGTAGAGACAGGGTCTTGTTCTTGCTCAGACTGGTTTGAAACTCCTGAGTTCCAGCTGTCTCCCTGGTTCACACTCCCACAGTGCTAGGATTAGAGGTGTGGGCCACTGCGCTCAGCCCACAGCGGCGCTATTCACATGGCTGAGAGGTGGAAATAACACGAATGTCCATCCGAGGATGAGTGGACAAATTGTAACATATACACACAATGGAATGTTCTTCAGCCTTATAAAGGAACAAAATCCCGTCACACACAACAACATGGGTGAAACCTGAGGACATTGTGCTGAGTGAAATAAGCCATCCACAAAAAGACAAATACTACATGGTGTCACAAGGTATGGAAAGTAGTCCAATTCATAGAAATAAAAAGAATGGTGGTTATCATGGAGGGGGCTTGGGGGGTGGTGGAGTTGTTTCAGAGGTATGAGAGTTTAAGACGTATAAATTAAAAAGTTCTGGAGCTCTGCTTCACAGCAGTGTGAATGTACTTAACACGAGCAAGCTCTACATTTAAAAGTGGTAAGGATGACATGCATATATGTGTGTGTGGAAATATGTAAATATACACAAAGACATGAAAGTACTAATTTAAACAATTGTTAAAGATTTTTATAAAGTCGCCATTAAGAGATTGAAAGCAGTTGATAGAATGAGAAAAAATATTCACAATACACGTACAAGCAAAGAAAAGTATAACTAGAATATACATTTCAAATTAGAAACAGGGTCTCTGCTGTGCCATGTGAGCAGTAGTGCAGTAGCATGATCATAGGTCACTGTAACTTCAAACTTCTGTGCTCCAAGGATCTTCCCATCTCAACTTTCTGAGTAGTAAGGACGTGCAGGCACCACCATGCTCAGCAAATTTTTTGTTTGATTATAGACATGGGATCTTGCTATGTTGCCCAGGCTGGTCTCAAATTCTAGCCCAAAGCCATGCTCCCACCTGGGCCTTCCAAAGTGCTCAGATTACAGGGGTCAGTCACCACACTGAACCTAGAATCTAGTTTTTAAATTGCAGAAATCAATAAGAAAAAGACACATAAGGTAGTAGAAAAATGGGTAAAAGTTTCAACACACACTTGAAACAGAAGATAATTCAGAAATGAACATCATTTGTCTCAGGAAAATAATAAAATTTAAAACAGCAATTAAAATAAAATATCAATATACACCTACAAAAACATCTAGAAAAAGATAAATAATTCCACAAGTTAACGAAGGCATAGAGCAACGAAAGCAGTGATTTTCAACCCTTGTGCCATTAGAGAATCTCAGGTGTGCTGAAAATTGTTTAAAGATCCTTAGTTCAGTTAATTTGGAAAGACGTTCAAAGTACAATAAGTATATTCTTTTTATAACTGTTTTTGATCAACATAATTTAAGCGTGCCGGGGAACTTTAACTATAGGTTCAAGTGTGCCACGAGATAAAAACATTTGGAAACCACTAAACTAGAAATTTCACACTCCTTGCAGAAGGATTAATTGTTACAACCCCATTGGACAACTCTGTGTCTGTATCTACCAAAGCTCAATGCATAAATACCCTATTTTCCGCAATTCGACTCCAAGGAATATACTCAGTATAAATATCTACATTTGCTCACCAAGAGACAACTACTAGAAATTTGTAACAAATGTACTAGCCTCTACTAGCAACACTATTTGAAATTAACCAAATAACCAAGTAGAATGACAAGTACATTGTGATACATTCATAGGACGTGGAGGATAAGTCAGCAACAAGAACCAGTGATATAGGGAGGGTAATTGGTGGGATCACACCTACAGTGCATCTTAGAAGGGTACAGGTGAAACTTACCAAATGTAGAATATAAATGTCTGAACACAATAACTAGGAAAATGCCATGAAGGCTATGTTAACCAGGTCGATGAAAATATTTCAAATTGTATATAAAACCAGTACACTGTACCCCATGATTGCATTAATGTACAGAGCTATTATTTAATAAAAAAAAAAAAACAGCCAAATCCTAGAACAATGTGGAAAATGTCACAAGACACATTTTCTTCAACAAATAATCAACATAAAAATACATGGAAGAGAACTAATATAAACTATAAAAGACACATAAGACGTACTAGCCAAATGCAAGTGTGTGGATGTCATTTGGATTCAGCTTTTAATAAATAAAGTATATATATAAAGAACTAGTGATATTCAAGATTAAGAATCAATGAATGCAGCTGCTCCATAAAAGAAGCTTCATCTGCATAATTGATTGCATTAATATGATTAGTCTCTACTTTTTGTTTATTTATTTTAGAGACAGGGTTTTGCTCTGTCACCCAGGCTGTAATGCAATGGGAAGATGATATCCCACTATAACTTTGAACTCCTGGACTCAAGGGATCCTTCCAGCTCAGCCTCCCTCAATATGTTGCCCAGGTTGGTTTCAAACTCCCGGCCTCAAATATATTTCCTGCCTGGCCCTTCCCAAATGCTGAGATTGCAGGTGTGAGCCATGGCACCCAGCGAGCCTCTGCTTTAGAAGTTGAGTTGGTTAGATATCATCCATTCCTGCTCTGAGTATTGGTTCCATGGATGTCTTCAGTTTTTAAAAATCTGTCATATACATACTTTTCTATATGTAAATTACAATTTGATTTAACACATTAAATAAACAAATAGGTGCATACCTAATTCAAAAGGAAGGTGTTCAGAGTTTTCTTCTGTTCCTCCCTTTTCTTACCATCTTCCTCCCTTTTCTACCATCTTGGTTAAAAATGTTGATCAATATCACCTTCTAAGCATTTTCATGTTTTCCCAACTTCTCCGTCTCCACTTTCTGCCCTGCCATTCAGTTACTCCTTATTCATTTATTCAGGAATATCTATGATATGTAACATATGTAATATGTGCCTGGCACTCTGCTCTGACTGAGGATACCCAAAACACAGGGATGACCTGGTGGGCATTTTGGTCCCTCAGACACCGTCCAGCATAGCCATGGTGCCCTGATGCTGGTCCGATCCAAGTCAGGGCAATTGGGACAGTCTCTAGGACTTTGATGGCAAAGGTGTGAATTATGGCAAATTTTTAGGGAATATTCTGGAAATACTTGTTAAAATAAACTACAAACATGCTCTTTGAATGTTACAGCTGCTTTTATAAATCCATTCTGTAGATGTAGTGGCACAAATACACTTGCCTATGTTTATTGCCGCAATTTTTTATAGTGGCAATATTTTACGTGCAAGTATATGAAACCTGAAAATTCCCCAAAGTTCACCAATACAATAATCTTTCTTTCCTTTTACGTTTTCCTCCCTCTGTCTCGGGGCTGTTTGCCTTCTTTGTCTCCTTTTGATCACTCTCCTTTTGCAGAATCCCCCTCTTTCCTGGTTGACCACTAACTCTCATCCCAGGGGCAGTGGCCACATCCCTGCATCTAGAAAATTCCTAGTTCCTATTGATGAGTTATGCTTATTTAAATTTACGTAGAGAAATAGTATCTTGGTAAAGCCTTACTTGGTAGCAGTATATTTTGCTGAAAAAACAGTATCTTGGTAAAGCCTTACTTGGTAGCAAGAAATAAAGAGGATATAATAGGAAAAAAATTCCTCATTCCTGAAGCCCTATGGAGCATGCTGCTCCTTTACTTCAATTTTATTCTAAGAGATTTACTTTGTCTTCTTCTGGAAATACTAGATAGGACTAAATAGGGCCCACACAATGAAGTTCCAAAGCGATACAGTGGGAAAAGGAACACACACATCAGAAAAACTCAAAATAAATCAAGATTTTCACTTTCTCAAACCCCAGCAACATTTATAAAAATCTTCTTTCTTCCTATCTCTAATATACTGACCTTATTAACCATAACGATTTTTTCTCAAAATTCTCCCTGTATGCCTTTTCTTGTCCTCCCTCCTCATCTTTTTCTCACAATATTTCATGTCAAAAACCCAAGAACTCATTGGGCAAGCAACCCTCTCATTAGAGACCAGAGAGAAAAGGGCCGAAATAGGGCCAGAACCCCTCTGAGTATACAAGGACTGGGAATGGCTGGGAATGTTCAGATATTAATCGTCTCCAGTTCATCCTATGTCTATTTTAACCATCATGACTACCTTGTATAATTGTATTGGTATTTATTAACCAGAATGCAAGCTCCTTTAGGATAGGGATGATTTTTTCTCATTGACCATTCTTTAGAAGACTGGTACTCTTAATAAATGTGTTGAATGACTCATAGACTGAATTCTTTAAAGTCATTGTAAATCTAACTTCATATTTTAAAAATATTTTATCAATGCCAGGGTGCTTTTAGACTGGATAATAGTCTTTAGGTTTTAGATGTTTAGATTTTTAACAGTAGATAACATACACTGTGATCAAATACACTATTTCATTCAGAGTGTATGTAGGGAGAAAATTTCTGTGAGGGTCTTTTTATTTATTGAAAGTATAATATCTTGGACTATGCTTATTTTCTCGAGCAGTTCTCTCTTTATCAGGAGAACACGGACTATGACTTAGCAAATCAGAAAGCTTATATACAAGAGAGTGTATTGCTTTGATCTGAGTACCCTACACCGTGCAGTGTGATACTAGCTCTATGTTCCAAATTAGGAATTCTAGGCAAGAAAAATTCTACATGTCAATAAGTTCAGCTCAAACTTGGGAAATTTCCTCAGGGTTTAGCTAAGATGCTGAGTAAAGGAGGCTCCACTGAGCAATCTTTCAGCTTTGTGATCCTCCTCAGATCACTTTCAGAGGAATCTCAGAATAGGAACATGAACTAGAAAATATAAATATCAAATCATATTTCTATAGCTGAAGTAATCTTTAATGAAATACTGGTGAAGAAAAAATTTCTGAAACGACAGAACTTTAATAATTTATTCTCTTTGTTCCCATCTATCCTCTATACTTTTGTTAATCACTATCTTACTATTTGAATCATGTATATGTGTAGGAGGGGGTTGTTTGTTAGTTTTTGCTTAGTTTGGTTTGGTTTCTAGCAAAAATTTAAGGATCACATACTAATGTAGCTGAATTATCTCATCGGCTTTGATTGCTTTCCTGGAATTGTCCTCAATTTGTTTTTTGAGTTTATTTATTCTGACGTAGACCTGATTTCACACAGACTTTAAGCAAAAAAGATTGTTTGGATTGATGGTGTGTGTACATCAATAATTATTGGTTTCTTCTTAATAATAACAATTTTTAAAAAGATAATAACTAGTCTTTTATCACACTATTCCACATCGTTATTCTACAATTTCTTTTTAAACTAGTGCAAAATGTGGTTAAACAAATTATGTCAATGTCTAGCTTGGCATGGTGGTACACATCTGTACTATCAGCTACTCAGGAAGCTAATACAAGACGATGGCTTGAGTACATGAGTTTGAGGCTGCTGTGTTTGATCACACCAGTGAACTCCAGCCTAGGTGACAGATTGGGAGCCTGTCTCTAAAATAATAATAATAATGAAAGATTATACCAATTTCTCAGTTTAAGGATGTCTAGACTGAAACTCAGATTATCAAATGCCTTATGAAGTCATAAACACTACTACTGGAAGGAATCTAGAGAATATCTTGACTGTGACTGTGACCTTGGGCAAGGCACTTTATTTCTCTGTGCCTCAATGTCTCCCCACACAAAATTCAGATGCTAGCAAATTAATTATAAGGTAACATAAGTGCCAAGTCATGGAAGAAGCCCAAGTGCCCATTGATCCAGGAATGAATTAATAAATTGTGGTACGGGTATACCATGGAATACTATGCAGCATTAAAAAAAAGATGGAGACTTTACCTCTTTTATGTTTACATGAAGGGACCTGGAACATATGCTCCTGAGTAAAGTATCTCATATCTCAAGAATGGAGGAAAAAGTATCCAATGTATTCAGTACTTCTCTATGAAACCAACTTTTATTTACTCACACTTTCTTATGAAAGATAGAGCACAACTATAGCCCAGGATGAAGGGAACAAATGGAATGGAAAGGGAGGGGAGAAGAGAGGGTTGATAGAGGGAGGGTAAAAGGCAAGACCACAACTATTGAGCATATTGCAAGAGTACAAGTCAAATCTGTCAAGCATAGAACATAAATGTCTTAACACAATAATCAAGTAAATGAGGCACAAGCTATATTGATTGGTTTGATGTAAGCATGTCAGATTGTAGAAAAAACATCAACACATTGTACCCCATATATGCATAAATGTATTTATGATCTATGTGTATATGACTTCATTAAAATAAAAAGTTTACATAAGTGTATCTCCTATTTTAAATAACATAGATTTAAAACAGGGGAAAAGATTTGAAAAGCAAACAAACTTGTGGAGTTTGCTTGAAACTTTGAGCCTACCAGAAAGTTACAGAAGTATCTGAACTACAGAAATTCAGAGAAAACTGTACTATCTCACAGAGACCCTCCAACACGTGGATTTGGGGAGATCTGGAATCAGAGGAGAATCATACACACCGAGTAGAGTAGAAAATGATTTTACCTACACAATGGAGGAAATAAATAGAAAAATTAGGCAAGGCAAGAATGTCAATAGTCCATCTGAAACACTGCAATTATTATGTAGAATTGTATTATGTGTCTCTCACAAGGCTCTTTCTCTATATATATTTATACCCAACCTCTTTGGGCATCATCTTTGAGGCAACCTTTCGTGGAATGTCTCTGTGGCAAAGGACTGTGTTTTGGTCACTTCACTGCATTTTCTCATTCCCTAAATCTGCTGTACATTGTCTAAGTAGCCAAGCCCAGGGTATTAAATAAGTCTCTTTTATTTTGTTCCTCCATGCTGTCTCCATCATAAGCCCAACAGTCCAACAGTAAAGACGTTGTGTGTGAATCCAGCGGCTATTTGTAAAGTAGACATCACCAATAGATTTAGGTGTTTGGATCTTAATTCATTAAACAGTAAAATTTCAGTCAAAGTGAAAGGCCCTCTTTATTATTTTAATTTTCAGAATTCATTAACTTTAACGAGATTTAGAAATGCAGAATGGCCATAGGATTGGGCCATTAATTCTTCTGAAACATGAATATTCAAAACCACATTTGAGTAGGAAACAATCAATATCACATCAAAACCCTTATTTTGAGCTCCTTGTGCTCCTGAAGCAAAATCTGACTTATTTTTACAGTATTATAAAAGAGGTGTGGGAAAGATATCACTAGAAGGATTCAAGGCTAATTAAAATTTTCAAATTGTATAATCTGGAAATTAGTGCTTGCAACAAAATCAGCCACTCAACCTTGAACATGGCATTCTGTGTGCTCAGCTGTAATGAGCTGCTTTCGTGCGGTATGTGGTCCTTGACATTTGCCATAATCCTCAGACCACCCAAATATAGCAATCTGCTATTTGGAAAAGACACCCTACGAGTTTCTCCCTTTCTCTTCTTAAGGCCGTATTTTTAAAGAGCCATCACTTATCCATAGGATTCACTCACCATGCTAATGGCTTCTATAAATACTCTGGCAGATCGTCCTTCTCAAAATTGTCTAGCAAAGGAAGGCTAAGAAATTTACCCTTGTGGACTGGGGCTGGGGCTATGAGCAGGTTTCCACCTCACGTGGGTAGCAAGAGCCCCTGAAGGCCCTACCTACCAGAGTCTTCTGTAAGCTACAATGCACAGGTAGTCCCAGAGAAAAGTATGTTGAAATAACAGACCCCAATAATTCCACTGAATATTTTTAAACTTTTCAAGGCAGAATTTTTAAATGATATACTAAATTTTATTTATCTAAAAGGTGAACTCTTTTGTGGAGAAACAAGCTATTTGGTCATTCCGTTATAGTTTAGATTGCTATAGCAAAATACCATAGACAGGGTGTCTTAAACCGTAGGCACTCACTCCTCACTGCTGCTTACTTCTCTTCCTCTTCTTATAAGGCCACTAATCCCCTTGTGAAGGTGCCATGCAAATAGCCTCATTTAAACTTAACAACCTGGGGCAGAATCTGTGGCTCAGTGGGTAGGGTGGTGGGTTTGAACTCAGCCCCAGCCAAACTGAAACAAAAAATAGTGGGGTGTTGTGATGGGTGCCTGTGGTCCAAGCTATTCCGGAGGCTGAGGTGAGAGAATTGCCTAAGCCCAGGAGTTGAAGGTTGCTGTGAGCTGTGATGCCACAGCACTCTACTGAGGGTGATGGAGTGAAACTCTGTCTCTAAAATAAATAAATAAATAAATAAATAAACTTAACAACTTCCCAAAGGCCCTATCTCCAAATACCATCATATTAGGGATTAGGGTTTCAACATTTGAACTTGAGAGGGCAGAGATGCTCAGTCCATAACATAGCCCCTTGAATAAAGCCAACTCCTAGAAGAGATTAATCAATTTGCCCTTCCATCACGGGTCAGATTTCAATCCCTAAGCTCTTTCTAAGTCACCATAAACACTAAGAGTTCTAGTCACCAACCTAAGTTCATCAGGCAGAGGTGGCACTACTTTTAAATTCCACATTGCAGCAATCTTCTAAACCACAGGTAATAAGGAAGTGGAGAATGTAAACTAATATTTGATGATGATTAAAGTAATCATATAATTTGTCACCTACGCTTCTGAGATCGAAAGGGAGTACAATTTATAATTAGTATAATTACTAATACAGTTATAAGTACTAATTATTCTAATTATGAATAATTATTTCAAGATAACAAGAATAAACCAGGAATATTCCTCTTATTGGCCAACCAGTCACTAGCTGAGTGTACGATATATTTTGCCTTATTGAATTATTTCATATCCAAACACAGATAGATCGATCAGGTATTATTATCTCTATTTGACAGATGTGAAAACTAAGGCTCAAAAAAATAAGTAATATGAGGTCAGACAATTAAGTTCGCAAACTCAACCTAGGAAAAGTGCAACATACCTCACTGGTGAATATCACTATGGTCATCTTTGAAGTATTCCCCTTGGTCATCTGATGACTGTAGCGATATTCAGCAATGAAGTATGGATGTAGCACCTTGAAAAAGAGACTATGTTAAAGAACTCAGGCTTTCCAAAGCAATTTTGGAACTCTTTTTCCAGAATAGCTATGAGAGCTGCCATCGTATGAGATCTAACAATTAAGTTTGCCAACTTGCCACTGTGGCTTATGTTGGCAGCACTGTACAAACAGCTCTATAAGGTTTCATACTCTTGGTATATCAGTGTTTTACGGTGACGTTCATGTCAACTGTGGCAGTGTCTTATTGTGCAGTGTTCGTTATTGTTGTTACATGTTTTTGTGAGCCGTAAATCAAGGAACTGGGGTTTAAACACATCTGCGTATTTGGCTCAAAGCCGATGTTTCCTGCCATGTTGCTGCTCCTTTGAACTGGAGACATAATGGCAATCTTTCTCTTAAGAGTTGACTATAAAAGAATACACTCACTAGTTCTTCTCTCTCTCTGTCTCCCTCCATCTCTCTCTTTCTCTCTCTCCCCTTCCCTCTCTCTCTTTACCTTTCTCCCTCTCTTTGTCTTTCTCTCTCTGAGCATAATTATGGAAGACAAAATATTTTGATTAGAAGTCAAAAAGATGGGAAACAACGCTGCATCCAGGAAAGAAAATAAATTGGGAATTTGACACATTCTTCTAAATCTGGTGGTAGCATTGATTTCCAGTTCCATAGAATCATTGCTGCATATCCCTTGGAAGCATTCCTCTTCAAAGCTAATACCTCCACCCCACCAGAGCCTTCAGCAGCAGGCATGCCAAACAAAACTTTTGCTAGTGGATATCAAAGGTTGTACGAGTGAAGTCACTCTCATTTCCACTCCATGATTCCTGGACCCATGAATCTTGGCTATGGGAGAAACAGCACCATATATCAGATGCTGGTTTAGCGTATACACTGTCTTATGGAGGACATTGCTTTAGCCCCTCAAAGAAATGCCACCTAACCAATGCCATAACTAGGTTTTCAAAAGGCTACTCCACTTTTAATTTGAGTCAGCTGTTTTAAGATGGTAAGGAATATGGTAAGACCCATGAATTTCCTTAGCACAGGCCCATGGCCATACTTCATTTGCTATGAGTAAGTTCCTGGCAGGAAAAGCAAATCCATATCCATAGTAGAATCTATTTCACTTCTTTTTCATAATGGAAATGGTCCAATGTAATCAACCTGCCACCAGGTAGCTGGCTGGTCACCCCAGGGAATGATGCCATATTAGAGACTCAGTCTTGGTGTCTGCTACTGGCAGATTGGCCACTCAGCAGTGGCTGTAGCCAGGTTGGCCTTGGTGAATGGATGACCATATTACTGAGCCCATTCACAACTTCCACCCTTGCTACCATAACTACTTTGTTACTCATTGAACTAAATGAGGCCATTGGGCAATGACAGAGGTGGCTTTGGAAAGAGGCTGGCTGGCATCAATACCATGAGTTTCTTCTCATTATTAAACTCCTCCTTTGCTGAGGCCACCAGTGGATGCACACATGTAGAGAGATGCAGCCTTTTTCTCAGATGTCCTTGTCACCAATTTTCCCATCATGTTTCTTCTGAATACCTAGATCTGAGTAGAACAGGGGGCCATTGGGGAAGCAATTGTCTTCATGGAAGACAACTCCAAAGAGGGCCTACAGCTGAGAACCATCTTCCAGTAGCCAAGCAGATACATTCTTTATTGACAAAGAGGTTCCAGGCAGTACATAACAGGTTACCCCAGTAACCACCACATAGGTCCTTAACTTTTCTTCTTTGCTTGCTAAAATTTAACCTCAAGATCTGAATCAGGGTAAGTACTTTTATAGGAAATTTAAAGTGTTAGATTACTTCTGACATTAGCAATTTTGATATTAGTGATACGAACTAAAATAAATGTTAAAAACATGAAGTATTAATTTACTACTGAGTCCTTAGTCTTCTATTATTCTCAGTTGCAGAGAGGCAGTTTCCTAAAGTAGATCATCTTTGGAATATTGGCCAAAACTTCTCATTCCTCTATATGCTCCCTGGCACATTTCAGCAAAATTAAAAGACCTCGATGCTCTGTTCTCCATAACCTGGGCTCCTCTAAGTATCGTGATGTGTTTTCCTTATGGAAACCACTCCTGAGTTTCTTAAAGAATCTACAAATTCCCCAGCCCTCTTGATATTTTAAAAATACTGCCTATAATAAATTGTTCTGCAGTTTCTCTAAAGCATGTACTAAATCTGTATGGTAGAATGATTTGTAATGCTATTTTCATCTTGAAATGATATATACATCCAAAAGATGCCTTTATTAACTAGATTAAATCTTAGTATGAAATTGAAGCCTTCTGAGATTCTCTGCCAGTTCAGTTGTGCTCGCCTGATCTCTGTGACCAAGACCAATTTGCTTC